>VWYK01077038.1:0-12012 GCA_013399775.1 Semnornis frantzii
TCATGAAACTGGAAAAGAGAGACCTTTTTTCATACACATTCTTGTATTACCTGTAGTTAAAATGTTTCTCAGAACAGTACCAGAAGTATCTTTTGCACACCGTAGTAAAATATAGTCTCTCTGCCACTAATAGCAGTGGCAGCTCCGCACATTTTTGGCACTCTCCCTTAACTTTCAGGGCAGGACTCTAAAGCCTGTGTCTTGAAGACAGGAACCTCAGCCGGTTCCTTTTCGAATCTAGTCTCTGATATCTAAACCTGGGACAGAATCAGTGTGAAGTGAATCTTACATACAACATAGTGCTTACCTACAGCAACATAAAGAGAACAAGCTACATATTCTCATTCCAGCTAACAAATTCTCATTTGGTTTAGTATGAATTAAAAGTGTATCCATGCATGTACTCATGTGTGCAAGTGTATATGTGTCTGTATACACAGAACAGGGTAAGTACTTCCACCACAAATAACTGTACTGAAGTTATTTGTGAAGAAACAAACTTCTCCAAACATAAATGCTGTTTTCCAAGAATCGTATCTGCACAAAGACAGGAAGCTCTTTTCAAGTATCTGTTACAAATAGCCAAGAAAAGTTATTGCAGAAATGCAGGCAAAGGGTAAAGAGTGAATCGAAACAGATCTCCCACATAAATTTTCTTTTGATTTGCCCGTCTTAGTGAAGTCATGTGATCTACCCATCAACAAAAGTCTAAATACAACACTCTACGCTTTGCCTACATGAAATGTAGTTCCTAAACAATACCCATACTTTTTATTAATTTTAACTACCTTTAATTCCAATGCATTGTATTTCTGTATATTTATTTAGAGGCACTGCACAATTCTTTTCTGCAGCTTAAATGTTATACCTGTCTATATTTCCCCATCTGCTTTCTCTGGACCTTGAAAAAAGCTCTTTGCAAACTGGCATCTGTCCATGTGAAAATCTACGTTTACAGAAGCACTATCCATATCGATGCATTTAGGTTACATACTTACTAAAACACACCAACCTATGCAGTATGTATACTTACCAGTTTAATTACAACAGCCACCAATAATGAAAAAAAGATTACATTTTCTCTTAATCAACAAAAAATGCACATACCTAACCCTAAGACTGTATTCCCCATTATTTTATATGCAAAGCCCTGAGGATCAAATCCATTGCACACAAGCACAATGGAAGATGCTCATAACTTAAAATGTGTTGACTTCCCAAGAAACACGGGGGGAGTAATTTTTCAAAACATTTCCCCCTTTCAAGCTAGATCTAGAAGGAAACAATTCTTTCTCTAAATGTCACACTCTTCAACCTTCCCCAAGCAACTTACGTGACACAATACTGATAAACCAAATAAAGCAGCAGTGCTATGGCAGAACTTGGGACCTAGAACATAAGAGTACATGGTTATGAGCGGCATCCTCCAGAGCCTCCCATCGGGAGTGGCAGAGTAGGTTCCTATGTGTCACTGTTGGTGAGACATGTGCTGACAAGATGACAGCCTAAAGGATAAGGGCGTTGGGAAGGAGACACGAAGAAACATCTTTTTCTCAAGAACTATCTCCATCTTACAAGCTGGATTTCATATTTTTTGTCTTAATTAAAAACAGCATACACTTCATGTCTGAAATCAGTATTTTTCAAAGATTGAGTCATTTAGCCTATTAAACCCAAGCCCGCAATAAGGGTGTTATTTCTTAAAAACATACAGTAAATACATTATTGATAGTCATTAAACAGGAAAAAAATTTAAACAGCTCTCAGCTTTTATCAATCATTAATGCAGTTTCTACTTGCACATCTCACTGGGTTGCTATCGTATAACACAGAGCAAAGAGCAGAAATCCTGAAGGCATGAATTCATTTTCTCTTGATGCAGAGTAAAAATATTCTTGGCAGCAGGAGAGAGGCTAAAACATGAAGCAGAACGTTTGAAAGGAGATTTCTGTCTTTTGTAGTAAACAGGTAGCAATGCAAAGGAGTAGCGATTTTAGGGACCAAGACTCTTCCACTTCCTCTTATCTCCTGTAAGGGCCAGTTACAATGTTGTCAATCACCTTCAACACACAGCAGCCTAAAGCAATTACACTTCCCCCCAACAGTGTTTACAAATTTGATATATTTGAAATGCAGGTTAATTCAATGGCATAGGGGGTGAGAAGGGGAAGAAGCACTGAGGTCAATAGGAAAGCATCCAGCAGTTAGAGCAAGATGAAGATTTCACCCCGAGCTGCTTGCCAGTCAGTAAGCCGGTAAAACAGATAATGTTTAGAAAAATCCAACTGTCAAAATGACAGTCTCAGCTCAGAAAAATGACGGAGACTGAGATAGTCTCTTGAAGCTATTGTGAACCCTGACTAGGGCAAATTACAACTAGACCTAATGTTTTTACCATCTCTGATTGACTCATGTCAATGTGAGGAATTTGGAGACAGATGCCAATTGGTGGCACCCTGCCTGGCTGTGATATGCCAGCTACTAGTGAAAGGAAGTAAAGTCCTTTTTTTGTCCATTTTATGCACAGACAGAAGACCTGTCTTACTAAACTGCTCTCTCAACTTTTATCTCCTATAATTTTATTGAAATTCACTAGTTTAAATTGCGGCAAATAGGGAACAGAATCTTCAGCAACAAACCAGGTATGACTGCAACATGCGAGGACCTACCTGACCTACATTTAGAGCACCTACAGTATACCTTCAGCTATGGGTGAAGATGAGCCATAGTCATAAAAACTTCAACTTGAAGTACTGAAACACCAGCTCTAGTCCCGTATCTAGTCAGTGAAACCTTAGCCTTGCATCAGCCTTGCCCCTGGAATCTAAATTAACTACCTTGCATTTGTTTAAATGAGTTGTAGTAATAGCTCTGGAGCACAGTGCAGGACACATCCAAAGCCAAACACAATACCAAGAACTGCATTAGAGAGGCATACACACTCAGAGCCCACTTCAAAAGCACTTGCAGGAAAAACTCACAATCAAAGTGTTCCACTCCTCAAGATGGCATAAATTCCTTACAAGAACATTTCTGTTTATGCAACAAAATTCTGAATGTTAAAGATCTAGGAAAAAAGTACAGGAAGAATCTGTTTGCTCCCAAAATCTCTGTCCTATGGAGCATTTTTCTTCCTGAAAATGACTTAAGAATGTATTGAGCTGAGTAACTAGCTAACACCAAACATTGGTGAAAAACTAGCCAGGAAAAGCTGCTGTCACTGGAAATCACAGAATGGTTTAGGATGGAAGGGACCTCAAAGATCATCTAGTTCCAACTCCCCACCATAGGCAGGGACATCTCCCACTAGTACAGGTTGCTCAGGACCTCATCCAACCTAGCCCTGAACACCTCCAGGGAGGGAGCAGCCACAACCTCCATGGGCAACCTGTGCCAGTGTCTCACCACCTTCACTGTAAAGAACTTCATCCTAATACCTAGTTTGAATCTCCCCTCTGCCAGTTTAAACCCATTGCCCCTCATCCTGTCATTACAAGACCTTGTCAAGAGTCCCTCCCCAGCCTTCCTGTAGGCCCCCTTCAGACACTGGAAGGCTACTAGAAGGTCTCCTCAAAGCCTTCTCTTCTCCAGGCTGAAGTGCCCACACCCTCTTAGCCTGTCCTCATAACAGAGCTGCTCCAGCCCTTTGATCATCTTCACGGCCTTCCTCTGGACTCGCTCTAACAGTTCCATGTCCTTCTTGTGTTGGAGGCTCCAGAACTGCACACAGTACTCCAGGAAGGGTCTCATGAGAGCAGAGTAAAGGGGCAGAATCCGCTCCCTTACCCTGCTGGNTAAACAGCACTGGTGCCAGCACTGACCCCTGAGGGACACCACTTGTCACTGGTCTCCAGGTGGACATTTCACTGTATGTGACTATCCAGCCTGATTGTTTATAGACATTTTCTAGCCTGATTGTTTATAGACAACAATGCTATAAAATACAAAGATATCAATTTCAAAGATATCAATTTCCAAGATATCAATTAATGCAACTCTACATCACATTAAAAAAACCAACATAACCATTTAAGATACGTTTGTGTGTCATTATACTGAGTCCCAAGGAAGGTAATACAGTACTTTAAGTAATAATACGAAAGCTGTTACATCATGGAATTGATTTCATGATGTAGCAACAAAGTAATTCACAATTATTTCAGCACATTATTTCTTAGCTATATACAGCACTCTAAGAGTAACAGTCCGTACTACCAATGTAACACACAAGTGCTACCAGATTTTACACAGGTCCAGGAAAATGATCTGCCTTGTTTTGTGCTCTTCATTCCTCGATTCATTTATGGAAGGTCCATGGAGTTCTGACACTGGTTTTAAGCACCTTCCCTGTAGAATGTGATGAAAATGATTTTTTTTTATTTTTCTTTGTAACCAAAAGTGTTAATTACTTGTAACACATCCTTTTTGTCAGATCTTTTATTTATGTATTTAATCTATTATTTTTCAGACTGCTCAAGTTCACATCTCTTTCCCATTCCCCACCAGGAATGCACATTTCAAAAAGCTACCATTGCTATTAAATTCTTTTTAGGCTGTAGAGCACACTGGTCTTCCAATAATATATCTGGACTTTTTATTTTGACAACACAATCTGGATCTCTATCTAAAAGATGAGGTGGGAGTGTACAAGTACCTAGCATTTCCCCTTCCTAACCAAAAGCAAGGTTTGTTATAAGATGACACAAGCAAAGGCTGCAAAACAAATTTTCTCAGATGCTCAAAACATGTCTCATGACAACTGCAGCTAAGTCTAATGGAAAGCAACTCTGAACTATTAGTGAAAGCCTTTCAAAGACTCAGAGAAAATAGAGACATCTTCTAGTACAGTATTCCGCATTTAACTGAACTATCACAGACACACATTTGAGGTTTAACTATTTGACTTCTGTTACTTTCAGAGACAGGACCTTTCTGTATCGGATGTTTGGGTTTCATACGGCAGTATCTGCATACTCACCAATCATCTCCCTTTATTCTTACAACCAGATTCCATGATAAAAGTTACTTTAAATAACGATGCCAAACAACTGTCAGATCACCACTAAAACGAGCTTTTAAACAGGTTTCCATGTCATAAATCGTTTCAGTGATCTAGTTTTGCACCACCCCAAGGAAAGTTACATGCATAACACAGAAAATTCATTATCAATATGCAGTGATTATTCAGCAAAAATATCACTACTAGTAAAGACTAGTGTAGTGGCACTAGGATTTCAATTCATTGCACATGTGGGACAGAAGAGTTGTTTAAAACTTATAGATTAGCTGTAGGTTTAAAAAAAATCAGCAAAAGACAACCAGTTCTGCTTCAGGTGCTTGGTCATCCACTTGCCCTTGAACCAGGACATGCTAGGCACGAGGAAGAGAATAGAGCATTAGTGGTATTAACTTGTTGCTTCTGCTAGGAAAGTAATTTCAATAATTTTCAGAAGAGCTACTAATGATCCAAAGAGTCTAGTAACTTCAGAGACCTCAAAAATGGAAGACATTCATCTACTGAAAAATCTTCATGTGCTGTGTTCAAAGACAGTGCTAGGAATAGAATTATTGTTTTCTACACTGCATACGTATTTTCAACTGTTTATTATATTAAAGCTTCATATTATTTTGTAAAAACCTATGTTTCAACTACTTCTGATATTTTAATGTTAAAAAAAAGAATAAAATCTATTGTTCTGATCAACAGTTCTGATATTATTCCAATTAACGTTCCTGTTATCAGTGGTCAATAGCTGAGACTGAACACTAGTCTCCCAGAGGTAGAAGAAAAATCAGTGACCCATAACGTTGATGTGCATGTATATTTGCCTGTATTTCCCACCTTTAACACATCTGCTTGTCCTGAAGCTCATATGGTCACAAACAGTTTTTCCCCTCTGGAAATTAATCCAGGACCTAATTTATTATTACAAGAAATTAATCCTCAGGAATTTAGTCAGAAACCAAAGCAGAGAACAAGTTGTCTCCAAAGGAGCCTTTACAAATATCGTCTCCCAAAACAGACTCTTATTACTGACAATCCTGCTGTTCCTAATACAACAGCATAGCTTCACTATGTGGATGCTCAATACAATTAATAAGTTATAGTAAATACTCCCTGGTTCCACCAAGTTCAGAGGCATTTCCACGGTTCTTATTTGCCATGTGAATTATTTCCTTCTCAAATAACAATTTTTTTAATACTTGAAAATAGAATATGAGTAACTTGAGTGAGAAGAATTTAGTAAGTAGTTATGAAATTATCAACTAAAATAAGTTAATGTAAAACAGAACTAGGATCCCGGTAAGAAGGCTTCAAATGAGCCTTTTCTATGAACAATAAACAAATGCAGCCGTCACAAAAGAAAATTCAGGGTCAAGGCCAGAAGCAGGTAACCAACAGAACGGTGAGACTCCAAAATGTGTAACAAGTAGCTGAGTGTCTTTCAGTCAGAGCTTTTAAATGGCACCATGGTATGAATTCTTGACTTCTCTGGGCTTCATACAAGTCAATTAGAGAAACGAGGTCTATATGGTTGATCCTGCATTCTCCCATTTGGTCCATCCTTACTTTCACACATCAGCGGCAATCTCTTACAAATATCAGCCTGAGTTTATACCCTAAAAATTCCAATTAACACAGATCTGAACTGCTGCATTTCACTGAAACTTACAAACAAAATCCCTGGCTATTCTCTATGGTACCACCTCGTCCCACCTACCTCAGCCAGCATTCCAACATACCTGCCACACACCCCACACTGCTGCAAAGGTCTCAGGCAGGCAGTGCAGGGACAGTTGATGGCTTTGTCACAAACGTCTCTGAGATCAGTTTCAAATCTGTAACTGCATTTGCTACAGATGCTCTGATTATGTTGTCTGTGTGTCAGGAGTCGAATAGATGTTAAAGGGTTTTTAGAGAGAAAGACATGGGAAAAAATTTCAATGCTACCTATGATTTGGAAGGCTGAATCTCACTATGTCTAAATCACTTAGACACATTTAGAAAAAAAGATGCTCATGGCCTTTAGCTGCTATTCTATTAGAAGTAACTACAACGTATTACCCTAAAATCTATGCACAAATATCACTTGTCAATAGCACTTCAAGAAGAAGAAAAAAGGTGCCATTTTTACTAGCTGGACTTCGAGAGAATTTCCCATCACACTGTAGCATGCATGTAAAGTTTCTCAGCATGTTCCATGACAATGGATTTGCAAAGCAAGAGCCGAGGGGATTATTTGATTCAGCATCTACTCAAGTGGCCAATTCCTTGAACAATCAATACTAATCAACAAGCTAAAGCCTTGTACGAAAAATCAGACAGCACTTGAATCCTTCCTGCTGCAACAAGACAGGCTATGAGGTTTTGTGGTCCAACACAGACCCGCTCAGACACTGAATTTTTGGAAAAAACAGTTTTATCTGGTATTTAAAAGGCACCCAACTCTTTGCAAATGCCAAAACACAAAGCTCACCTTTGCAATGAAATTCTGATAGGAAAAATACATATGTACAAACAACTTGGGTCTAATATCATGTAGTTGCTACTTTACACTTGAGCTGTGCATAAAATACCTTAACATGATTATGGAGGAGAGGGATTCAAATAAGAGCAACGCATTTTAAAGCAAAATACATACAATTTTTGTATTATTAACATGAAAGTCTTTACTTTCTCCTGTTATTCTTATTTTCAGGGAAAGTTTGGAGAGTCTATGAATTACATAGCTATGACATTCTACTTGGGGAAAGCGGAGTAACAAAACTTTAATAAGAACTTACAAAAGAAAACCCCACCTTTAGTGTCCATAGGGAAAAAACAAACAAACAAAAAAGCCAAATCCAAAAAATTCCACACAGGAAAAAAATCCCAACACAACAAAAAATCCACAGAGGAAAAAAAAAATTAGGTTAGGTTTTTAATTGGCCTCTTTGTTCAGTTAAAGCTCATGTCTCATTCGTGCATTCATGTTCTTTGGTATTGTATTAAAACAGAAACCTTGACACCATGAAGCAGACCAGAGGGCCTTTGGAATCTGTTAAAACAATACATTCAATCTGTATTTTAACAATGCTGTGAGCCCTCACTCATTCGTCTCTTAGAAGAAGAAAGTGGACAAATATGGTTTGTTCTCTATTAAAAGGGTCATTCCAAATCCCATTGCAATTACTAAATAATTCTTGGCATACATAGCTGTACAAGAATGACCAAGCCCACATTCAAAGAGAATAAACTAGCAGCAAGCCACATTGACTAGGTGGAAGGGGAGAGCCAGGAAGGGGAGAGTCAGGAACACAGTGTTTCCAGGAGTGCTGCACTCTTTGATGATAGGGTAGAAACAGGATGATGCAACAATTCAATAGACCAGAAAGGTCTGTCAGTACTCATCAGAGGACAGCTTGTTTGGATAACAGGAAGCATATGACTTCAGGCTGTAGGAGTAGCCAGATACAGAAGGAAGAGTACTAGGGTTTGGGATTCCCGGAAAATAATTGAAGGAAAAGGGTGATCTGCTGCAGTAGACTGTTCTGCAGCACAAAAGTCTGGCAAACAGGAACAGCTGGTCAAATATGAAATGAAAATACCAACTTTCAGAGAAATTTACCTTCATATCCAGCAAGTTTGACAGTTACAAAACTAGGATTTTTGACTGTCTGTTCTGTTTAAAAGAAAGCTTAAGAGCAAGTCAGACATATATTTAAGTTCCTGTGGAAAATATATGACCTGATGTTAAATCCTCTATGCTGAGCCACTGCTAATCTGCTAGCATACTCGATGCTCAGTTCTGTGCCTTATTCTTCATCCGCCAAACCATACAGAAATCACTCCCAGCAGACCAACTTGTCTTGGACTTCTTCCTCTTTAAGCCTGCAGGCAAGTCAATATAAATGCATATACATTTTAGATATATCCATGCTTTTAAAAGTTTAATATATAGCTATACTTTGTACCTATTTACATGCACTTTCCTATTACATTCATATATAGTCACAATTGTTTATGCAGAAAAAAAAAGCTCAATATTTTAGAAGCTAACAAGTCTACGGGTTTTGCACTGGGCAACGATGATTAAAATCTGAATATTTCATAGTGGTGAATCCAAGTGCCAAGTCTCTAGGGACCAAAGGAATTTGAATTGGCATAAACAAGTGTTTCCCAATCTTCTGATGCTTCTGTAATGAGTTATGTTTCAGTCCTGCCAATCATTTCTCAGAAGGCAGACACTGTCCAGCTCTGTAGCTGTATTCACTACTCACAAGTGCTGGGAAGGCTATGCTTGTTTCCACACGTGCAGATGCTGCCATCTCACAACAGCAGCCCAACTGCAATTTGGATCTTTTAACAAAGCCATCCATGCACTTCCTCAGCGTTTTCCTGACCCAGGTCTGTGTGGAGCCAAGGGAGAAGCCTCAACTGACAGAGCCCATTCTCCCATCAGCTTATCTTTCCAAATCACCAAATAAAATAGTTTCTATACCAGCAAAGATGGTAAAAGAATGCAGGCAAAGACGTTTCAATCTCTGTACCCCACATTTAAACTGGCTGCCCTCTAGACCCTGATTGCAAGCATGCCAGCAGCTCTGCCGAACAAGTCTCTAGAAGCCTTCTGATCTCAAATGTTAACACATTCCCCTGCTGATACAAGTTTAACCTCAAGAGGAGAGGAAACAAGCTGCTATGCACAAACTAGAGTCAATAACCAGCAGGTAATGAATGGAGCTGTGTCAAATTATGGTTACAACTTTTTTTTGGAGGTACGTATGGGCTTACACACTGAAGTTTCCTTTTGTGCTTACTGTGTAAATACTTGAACTTCAACCAAAACTCTGCCAAAAAAACACTTACAAGAACTTGCCTGAATGACACAAGAACCTTCTGGCAAACAGACATACTTTTGCTTAGGGGATTCAAACAAGTACACTTGCAGATAACTAAAGGAATAGGAAGTTAAACTGCAGACTATTAAATTCACTTTTTTTCCCTAAAACTGAAATGGCAGTGTCAACCTACTGTATATTGATATATTAGTTTCACAGTTAATGAAGACATCAGAACTTTTGTTTCTAAATAGAATCATACGATTGTCAGGGTTGAAAAGGATCCCAAGGATCATCTAGTTCCAACATGAATAGTCAAGACAAATTTTGCTGATACTTAGTTCTGATTTTTTAATTTTTTAATCTCCCTAGTTCTAAGCCTCCAGTTCTAGCAGAACACTAATACTTCTACCTTATATTACCTTATTTAGAAAAGTATCAAAATTGCTGACATGAGACAGTACTTCTAGCTCACATCCTCACACCTATTACCATAATCAAATTTATATTACCAGATCGCTGTGGGGTTTTTTGTGGTTTAGCTTTGTATTTGGCCATTTCTTAAGCATCCCTGCACGAAATCCAAGGTTCAAACTCTAGGTTAAAGAACAGTGATGAAAAGCACAGAAGTGCATTGATTTGGTAAGATGTGATGGGTGTCATGATGTTAACAAATACGGCAATTCCATGTGTATGCACATCCTAGTATGATGGCTCCATTGGTTGCAATTAAAAAAAAAAGTCTTTTTCACTCATTCTATCACCACCAATATCAGTCTTTACTGGTCTATTGACCAGAGGAGTTATCAGCAATTTATGTTTTGTTCATGCACACAGAAACAAAAGAAAGCAGAAGCTGCAATGGAAATTGCTAGAGGTAATAACCTAGTAATAGAAAGTCAAAAGTATTTTTCCATTGTGTCAGCTCCCAGCACCTCAAAAGCTAACAGCTGTCCATGAATCCACCAGTCCTAAGGCCTCACAAGCTATCTCTACTCCTTGTGACTCTGGCTGCACAGATGGAGTAGGCATCAGCATCTCTCTGAAGGATTCATGTCTCCAAAACTGTTTTCAGTCCCCTAGGAGAAATGGTCTTGCTCCAGCTTTATTTATTATTATTTTAAACCCAGATACAGGACTGTTTCCTTGATCAAAATTTCAGAAGTTGAAACTTCAGCAACACCCTGGGATAAAGCCTGAAACACCTAAATAAATTAAAAGGACACAGAACTTGTATCCAGCAGAGCTCTATTGTCTGTTTCCCAGCTTCTATCTATCCAACAAATTGCAACCAATTAAGTCTTTTGCAAGGAAAGTTTTTGTTTACAGCAATGCTGAAGAAAAACAAAAGAAAATCTAAGAGTCATTACTCCAAATGTATTAAAATAATTAGTTCATCCACAAACACCACTGGAAATCGCCTTGGGTTCCTCCAAAGGCCTTTAGTTTTATTATCATATGTAATTACAGTAATCAAGAGTTCCTAACCAGATTCTGCAAGCATTAGGTTGGTTAAAATAGAGAAGATTTAAAGAATTGTATTCTTTCTCACAACTCGTAAGTTCTTCCTTCCTATTCTATGCTTAAAATACAAAAACTGATTTCACAATCATACTTTTACAAATTAATTTTAAAATGTTAACAATTAATAACAAGCCTCACATATGTAAGAAAAAAAAAGCCAAAGTCACAACTTTAACACAGCATCTTGCTGCAAGAAAGGGTCGCTATATGTTTCTCTCCTAAAAAGTTACCTCAGAAGGTTAAAATTAGCTTGACAATAATTGTCAGTTGGCATTTATCTGCACAACAAACTCAGTTACAAACCATCAATATTTATTAGATATAAATCTCAAGCCCTCTTGCAAGTTACAAGTTATATAATCTTGTTCAAGGTACTCATCAACATATTTTCTAACTTGAACATCATTAAAATCAGCATTCACCAAGTACCCCTTGTCATACTGAGCAGCTGTTTGCACTTAGCTTTTTGCACCTTAATCTTACATTTGGCTAAGCTAACAAAATTAATATTCTATTTTCCTTTCTCTTCTCATACTTAAGCTCCAAGGTAAAATGGTGTCAAGCTAAAAAATGTAAATAACTATCTATTAATAACATGTAGGACTTAAATGGATCAGAGGAAAATAAAGCATCTGCAGTGTACAACAAACTGGACCCTTTTTTAAA
>VWYK01077042.1:0-14075 GCA_013399775.1 Semnornis frantzii
CCTGATAGTAGGGAGAAGAGACCTGCCCCATTTGTGATGCTTTGCATTTGCCTGCTGAGTTAGGAGAAACAGATAAGTATAAAAAGTCTTGTCAGATTTTCATCTTGTCCATTTAGATGATAAGGAACCATCTCTTCCTTGCTCCCCTAAATAGAGATTTCCACACCCCACATAAGCAAAATCACAAGACTTCCATATAAAGATCTATGGTCAGGAAGAAATCCAAATAGGGAAGATTAGTTACCTCATCTTTCATCAGATGATAATGTACTCTTGCTCCAAGGCTTCCAACTCCCACACTTGTGAAAGGTGTCTTATAACTAGCATCAAAGCTGAGCTGGGAAATTAAAGAACCAAATTTTGATCAGTAGACTCTTTCCTCTCACACAACCCAAGATGTTTCATGGTTCCAAGCTGACTCGCAGGACGACACAAGGTTGCCACTGGACAACTCAGAGTTGTCATTGGTCTGCTCCAGTTTTATCTTTTTGTTTCTCTTTATGCATAGAATCACAGAATAGTTTTGTTTGGAAAAGATGTTTAAGATCGTTGAGTCCAACCATTATCTAATTCCACCAAGTCTAGTGCTGAACCACAGTCCTTAGCACCACATTGACAGCATTAACCTCTGTATGAAAGGCTCATAAGGAAAGGTGACTGGGAAATTCATAGCTTCCTATTTTCTGCTTGCGTACCCCTTGGCACTTTCACCTGATCATTTGGTGTTGCAGATGGCTGAAAGTGGCTGAAAGCCACCAATGAAGTTCCAACATCCCCAAGCTCCTGTTGATGTTGGTGACCTCAGTTGTTTTAAGTGCTCAGGAGATCTTGGGAGGAGAAGCATAGCTCATGCTTTGCCCATCTGTCATGTGGTGGTGGGCTAGTACAACATCTCAATGAAGTTACAGACTTACTGCCTCTTATCTAGGCTTACCTTAAATGCAGCTCCTCATAAACTCAACGAGCATCCAAGTTAAGCACTGATGAGCAGTTAGTCACAGGTCCTCCCCAAAAGCCTCATATGCATGTGGATGCCTTGGAAACCCCTCAGCCTAAATACCAAAGCCACCAAGAACTTCTCACTATAGAAACCAAAAAGGTTGCATCACTCAGTTTATTTGCCACCTTTTTTATTTAGGATGTACCAGGTCTCCTCATTCTCTCTGCAGAGAGATTATTCCTTTCAAGCCATGTAGTTCTTGATCTCTGAAAGCAGCTCCACATCTCGTGTCTACTGTTATAGTAAATTTTGTGCTTTAAGGCCTTCGAGGTTGCTGAAGATCATTTAAAACATTAACAGCAATTTATTCATTATTAATGATAAACAGGAAATAGGTGTCCAGAGTGAAGGATGGAAAAAGATGCCAAACTGGATGGAGAACAAGGTTCACCAGACAAGAGAACTGGTAATTCCTTTTTTGCCTGTGGCTCTCCCAAGGTTTGAGTCCCTTATGTAAATTCTGAACAGGGGATGAGGAAGGGAGATTTTTTAGGTCCCAGTGGTAACAAAGGGAACAGCCAATCTCGAAGATCACCAGAATGCTGATATTTGATAAGCAGCAGTAATGGAAAATTACAGATCTTGACCTCCTCAGGCACAGCAGAGGACATACCACCTCATAACCATCTCAGGGGACAGGAGCTGTGACTGCACCTGCCTCCAAAGGGCAAAGAGAGGACAAACATCATGGAAGGCTGGAATTCCTAATGTTGACAAGCTAGACAGTGTCCTGTTGTCCTCGCCTGGAGGTCACTAGGGTGCTCTGCACTGAAGTCTGGAGAGTTTGTCCCTTTCAAGATAAATTCCCTTTTGTGATGACTAGCTGTTGTGGATCTTCCTGCCCAACAGGTGCACACTAAATGCTATTTATCTCCTATTTAATCCTCTTCAGTCTCTTTAGAATTAGTTGGGTGTTCTACTCGGTTCTACTCTCAAAGAATTGGAGAATCTAATCTCTCTGTCTCTCCCATCCTAATGCGGGTGCCAGGGCTGTTCTGATGCTTTAATTTGTGTGAAGAGGAAGACTTCCTTACTGTATTTAAGAATGTCTCTAATTTCTGAATAGCCATATATAAAAACATAGTAGTTTTGGTTGGAAACAACCTTTAAGGTCATCAAGTCCAACCATTCTCTAACTCTATCAAGCCTGGTGCTAAATCATGTCACTCAGCACCACATTCCTGTGTCTTTTAAACACCTACAGGGATGGGGATTAGTCAGGCTTCCCTGGGGAGCCTGTTCCACCATTTGAGAACCCTTTCAGTTAAGAAGTTTCTTCTAATACCCAACCCAAACTTCCCTCGACACAACTTGAGAACAGTTCATTTGTTCTATCACTTGTTACTGGGAAGACCACCTGGCTTCAACCTCCTTTTGGTGAGAAGGTCAGTCACCTCTCAGCCTCCTTCTCTCCACAGTGAACAACCTCACTTTCCTCAAATGCTTCTCATAAGATACTTTCTTCAAATGCTTCTCATAAGATTTGTTCCCCAAATCCTCCACCAACTTTGTTGCCCTTCTCTGTACCCATTCCAGCATTCTTCCTGTAGTGAAAGGCCCAAAACTGAATGCAGTACTCAAGGTGTGGCCTTATATCTCTCATTGCATAGCACATCTCTCCACTTTTATCACCTTTTATTTTGCTCCTAAACCCACAATACATCCCCATGTTGGAATAGTTTTAGATTTATGCAATTCCTGTAAGTCACCATCAATTTAAATGAAGCTCTGACCCACTTCTTCACACCATGAAGAGACTGTAGATCCTTCTTTGATCTGGGCTTTTCTCTGTGATTACCCTCATCAGTAGTCTTCATGACTATGAAGAAAGAGGTGTGCAACAAGAAGCCAAGGAAGACAGAAGCAAGCTCCTCTGCTCCTGCTAAGCCACTTGCTCGTTGCTGAGATGAAGAAACAGTCAGTGGATTGCCTTCAGCTTGAGAAGGCAGAAACAGAACAGCAGTGGGATTAGAAGGGTTTAGGGGTATTAGAATAATTGGTGGTGCTAATTGTCTAAGGTGGAGACTTCCAGCTGAGTGAAGATACGGCAGGATGCTGATCTCTGCAGAGATATGTTTTAGAGAAAAAAGGAGAGGTAGCTGCATGATGCTGAGGAGGAGTGAAGAAAATGCAGGAGTTAAAGTAGGCATATCAAAGGATCCTGCTGTGGCAAAATTTGCAACTTTGTATTAGCTGGAAAAAAAAATGCATGAAATTTGAGGGAAAGAGAAGAGGAGAGGAGCAAAAGACTGAAGGCTTCATTTGGAACTTGAATTGAGGAGGGAAAGAGGAGGTACCATTGCATTTTCTTGATATCTGAGGAAAGATAAATAAACCTCTGCCCTGCCTGCCTGTGAGGGAGGTTTGCAACCTGCTGAAACTATCTGATATCCCATGTGCACTGCGATCTCAGCCACAGCCTGGGAACAGAATACGCAAGTCTCTGCCCATCTTCATACAGACACCACCAGACACTAGAACTTGAACAAAGCAGGAACTGTTAGGAGAAGGCATGTTGAAATTGGGAAACAAGAGGAAGGATGAAATAGGTGAGGGAAAGGGTTTCTAATGTCCAAGGACAAGATGGATCTATTAAGCTTCATTAGAAAGGTGAAGGAGTTATGTTGGTGACAGTGAAAAATAAGGGAGGATATAATGGGCTTTTAAAGGATGGCCCGTTACCTGAATTGTTTAGACAGGGTGAAATAAATCTTCCCCTGGGCAAGAAACAAGGTCTAAATGGGACCTACAAGTCCTTTCCCACTTCAGTGCTCCTGATTCTCGGATTAATGCAAAGATGACCCCACACAAAGAGAAGCTCTTTAGTGATCACTCATCTTCCTATTGGGTTCACATCCATTCAGTCTCTAAATGATTGATTCAGTCACTACGTTCAACCTCCCCACACTATAATTAAAAATTCATGAATTTGGGCTTTGGAGATTGGTTATGGGCTGTGCTGGCAATTCTCAAAGTGATATCAGAAGATTTCTCAGGTGCCTGCTTGGTCAGTCTCGTTTGTGTATAGGTGAGCTGTATATCCATCAGGTCAGGCTTTTTGTAATCATGTTGTATGTGGTCCATTTAGGGCTGTCAAAACATTTCAGCTAAAAGAATTATTACTGTGGCCCAGCCCTAAGATTTTTAAACAACCCATCATTCCTCTTGCTCCTTGTGTTGTAGTTTTGTAGCTTGTGGGACTTTTTTCTTCCCAGAAAACATAAGGTTGAGGGTAGATAGAAGCAATTCTTAGTAGACAGAAGCAATTCTTAGTAGGCCCTCCAAGGAATTGGAATGGTTTGGGCTGGAAGGGACTTCAAAGTTGCAACCTGTTTGCCATGAGCAGGGACACCTTGCACTAGACCAGGTGGTCATGAATTTTAACCTTTATGCCATTGGGTGTACTAAGAACAGTAGAAGCTTCTTTACTAAGCCACTTGATCCACAGAAACACTCCTATGAGCTCCTCACACTTTACTGCCTAAAGAGTTCAGTAAGTAGCTGGTTAAATAAGCACTGAAGATTGCCTTCAAGGAAGGCACGAATGCTGAAACTTTGGGAGCAAGACTTCTCCACTGCCACCTTCAGGGAAGTGAGAAGTGATAGCATATGATTAACTTATGAAGCATTCACTGAGGCAACTTCATTAGTTAGAACAAGCCCTTGTGAAAATGGGAACTGCCAGAACATGAATTTTTAACGTTTGGGCTGCATTAAGATCTAAACGTGACAGAGCCTAAACTTAGATCCTGAACGCAGAGAGCGATGATGCTATTTGTGGCAGAAGCCAGAGATGGGTTTAGGGGGAAAGTAGAGGAATATATTTTAAGGGGCTTTTGTGCCTGGGAAATCTCCACCAGTTTTGGGCAAGTGTCAGCACAAATTAGACTAGTTCAAGGTGATGAGCACACCTCTGTCTCTGTCTGGGTTCTCCACCGAGCTAATTCTGCTTCTGCCCTAAAATGCTCCCTTTTCATCCATCACTACATTTACCTTCACTCTTCATGGTCTGCCCTCATCCACTCTCATGCAATCCATCCTTCTTCCAGGCTATGCTGACTGCTGGTCCCTCCTCGTCACTGCTTTGCACACACACTCACTCCCTACCATGCCCTGTAGGAAAACTCCTCTACTCTGAAAACAGGAGCTGGCATTGGAGGGAAACAGCACCGTGCAGCTCCAGTGATGTGGGAGATGGCCAGCTAGAGGCTGCCATGGCAACAGCTGGATTTCCTTCATCCCTCCACCCTGTTTCCCCTGAGATTTTACTAAAACATATGAGAAAAAAACAAACCAAAAACAGCTGAAGGGGAACAAAAGCACCATCTTCCCCAACAAACTCATCTGGTCTTTTTGCTTATTTCCCAACACATATCCCTTACAACCTTTATCTAATATAACAATGTTGTGATTGCTGCTTGTACATGGTAAGAAAAAAAAGGGTTGGTTTGCTTCCCTTTGGTGAGAAAGGCCTTGCTTGCTCTTCTTGTTCTGTGTTCTTTGATCTGAGTGACAGGGCTGTAGGCAAAGAATGTTATTTGGAGATTAACATGACTTTTGGGGTCTATTGTAATTGTTTCATGCAAAGAGGAGTACTTGAGAAGATCTGGAGTTTGAGGTGTGCATGTGTGTAGGGGTGTCTCCAGAAGAGATCTTGGGTGCTGCCTCTCCTGTGATGATCCAGAGAACAAGTAAGCCTAGCTCACAAGATCATTACACCAGTTATTAGCATGCTGCATGTAGACAGGTGAGACATTTACTGTGTGCTTCAAACATGGGAAGAATTTGACTGATGTACATCTTTCCATTGGTGGTTCAATCCTTTATCTCTCCTGGCTTATTCTGAATAGGATTTAGGTGATGTGTTTTTTTAATATCTCCTCCCTTAAATCCCTTTGTTGCACATTGCATTGGGAAACACCAAAACCATAGGAAACACTGAGTGGAGAAGGAATTCCCCTGAATAAACATGGAATTCACTTCAGTTGCAAAGTGATATTTAACATCGCATCAGAGAAGACTCTCTGGGGATGTTTGTGCAGTGCAGTCTTTCAGCCTGTGCTGCCATATCACACACCCCATTATTCCCCACATCCCCTCCCTCTCACAGCTCCTGTCGGTGTTGTGCAGTGATCCCAGGGTATGTTTGCCACTGAAGACAGAAAGCTGTGTGCACCATAAACTTCCAGCTCTCCAAGCCTAGGCTAGGTCTCTGAGAAGGTCTAGGTGGGCTGGCATCCCACCTCTGACAATAACCCTTCATGGAGAGACAGATATGGAAGGATGGATTCTACCCAAATCTTCAGAAGTTACAAGCTGAACCAAAGCACAAGTGCTTGTCAGCAGTGAGTAAACTTGAATTTTTTGGTTCTTTCATCTGTCTTCAAGCCCACTCCATGCTACTTTTGACATATATCCCCAGGGACTTTCCTTCAGACTGGAAGACTTGAAATGTCATAGTAGGTCAGGTTTTAGAAGACTTCAAGACTGATTTCTGAATGAAGCAGCATCTAAGAGATATCTTAGCAGCTATAGCAGCAGAATAGTCTTGTCCTAGTCAATGAACCTACAACAATGAACATCAGCTGGGAATAGAACCCAACTGTGAGGCATCCAAACCATTTCCTCCTAGTACTCCAAGATGCCCTCATTCTCCTTGGTTCCAGCCTGAACAAGCTTTCAGGTGAATGCTGCTGAGACATTTTCAATTTCCTGCTTTAGCTGTTAGTGGAGCTGAGTCCTTTCCTTAGGGGAGAAGGATTTGGCAGGCATTGGTGTCCAGCCAGAAAAGCGAGGAGGGGTAGACATACACATACACAGGAGGATGCAGTTAATATGGGGCACAGAAGCTCAATTTTATCTTTATATAGAGGATGTCAGGTTGCTGAGCTCTGATATCCTCACTTAGCTTCACGCTGTTTGTTTTCACACCTCCCCCTCCATTCCTCAACAATTAACTTTGCAATTAGACTTAATTAATTCAGTAGCTATTGAATGTGTCCTCTGCCCCAGTTGCTGCTGATGGAGAAATGCAGCAGTCGAGGTGAAAGTTGCACAGTCAGCTCAGCAGACAGTTCAGCAGTGATTCACACATCCTCTGCATGGGTGAGAACAGGGATCTCTCCTAAATGCATGATTTCCTCCTCCTCCTCCTCTCACTCCCCCAGGCATTCACCTTTCTGTCTCATTTTAGGAGTCAAGTAATTGCTTTTAAATGTCAGGAAAATCTGGTAGGATCCCTTGAGAGATATTTATTTGTTTGGTTGGTTATTTTCCATTGAAGATGGTAAATCTTAGGATAGTATTATGAGGAGTTTCAGGGCAGCATTATGCAACCAGAAAGCTGGTTTTTGAATGAATCCTCAAACCTAGGAATAGCCTTTCTTAGTAGAACATGATGACTTAGCAGAACACGATAAGCATGACTTTTTATGTGGGCACGTGGTGAGAGGACAAGGGATAGAACAGGACAGTTTTAGATTGGACATTAAGAAGATGTTATTTACTGTGAAGGTGGTGAGACACTGGAATGGGTTGCCCAGAGAAGTTGTGGATGCTTCACCCCTAGAAGTGTTTAAGACCAGGCTAGTTGAGGCTTTGAGAAACCTGGTGTAGTGGGGGAAGTGTCCCTGCCCGTGGCAGGGGCTTTGGAACTAGGATCTTTCAGGTTCTTTCCAGATCCAGCCATCCCACGATTCTATGATTCTATGATGTGTAGCTCAAAGACAAGTTCATAAAAGGTCTTTTGATACCAAGTGTTTTCTGGTGTTACTTGGCTATGAAGCATACAGATATCCAACACCCAATGAAACTTTTGGTGTATCAATTTGAGCATCATTGCCTTTCCTCTGTTCTGGGTAAATAGCAAAGACTGTGTGTGCATGTTTGACATAACAGAAAGTTTCATGCTATGTCTCAGTAGCTGAGCTATCAAGTACTTCAGAAGGCTCTCAAGTTATTTATTAATACAGTAAATGAATGCTAGATTACTTTCATTCCTTCAGGGAGGATGGGGTGAGAAGTAATATTTCCAGCCTTTTATGCGAAGTGGGGATTGCTTCACCTCTTGGGAAGCAAGCATTGGTCAAATACTGGAAGAAACTGTCCAGGAAAGTGGTGGATTCACCATCCCTGGAGATAGTAAAAAAAGCGTGGTGACATGGCATTTTGGGACATGGTTTAGCGGGCATAGTGGGGTTGAGTTCGCAGTTGCACTTGATGATCTTAGAGGTCTTTTCCAGCTTTAATGATTCTGTGACTTTGAGTATTTTGATTCAGCACAGCTCTGTCGAAAGTAACTGTGAAGGGCAAATTGTTTGTAAAATCTGGTTACAAAAATCCTTTGAAATAGAGGTTCAAGACATGGCATGAAAATAACCTTTTGTTAATAGGAAGGTTTTTCATTGATGGAGGTTTGTCTGCAGAAATTTATTTGTGTGATTCTTGGGTTTATGTTCCCTAAAATCATTATTATCATTGGACAGAAGGAAGGAGGTTTTACTGTGAACATCAATCTGCTTCATATTGGGTGTGCAAACTGCCCTGGTTTGATTATAAATATAATCCTCCGATTTTGAAGGAGAATGAAGTTATTTCTCTAATTTGCTGAATTAGCCTCTGCTCCTGGAGGGCTGATGCTTTTATAGCCAAAAGGCAAGCAATACTCCTATCAGTAAGGCAGGAAGCACATCTTCTCCAGGAAACAATCTCCTAAAGGCAAGGATGGAAGGTGGAGCAACAGTAAACTGAAACAGCAGCCCTGTAAGTGCCTTGGCTGTACTTGTCCTGTGAATAGAGAACTTCATTACCTTGGACTGCCAATGTAAATTACTTTTTAATGAACAATACCTCCCCCATCACTATTGCTAGCTGGAACTTAACTAAACAGTACATCTCGTGAGATAAAGAGGCAAAAATTCCATCCATTGGGTCAATTTGCTGGGAGTAGAGACATCAGTCAGATGCAGAACATTGCCCAAGTGTTTCCTCAGGTCCTTCATTTGGGAATTCTTAAGGGAAAGCTGAAACCCTTCATCTGCTTGGTGAGAAATCATGCTCAGAAACCTGAAGATCCTTGTCTTTCCTAAAGAAGCAGCCCCTTTTTTCTTCCAATTAGGAGGTCCATATATTGCTTTGTCAGAATGACATATAATGGATGGAGAACACAGAAATTCACACCCTGTTGCTCCCTCCTCATCCCCCACTAAGAGTGAAAGCTTAAATCTTGCTAAAATGTCTTATTTCTTTTTTTTTTCCCTTACTCTTATTTATTTATTCATTTCCTGTGCCTAGCTATTAAAACATTGCGTTTGGCCAAATAAAAGATAAATAAATGAAACCTAAACACCTCATATTACCAGAGGGAAAAAACACAAAAAAAATTGGAATTGTTATAAATAACCCAGTGGGTCATGAATAATTCAAAGCAGAATATACTTTGTATTGTAAGGAGATATCACAGCTAATTACAATCTATTCCTGTCTTTTTCTCCGAAGCTCTGGCATTGATCACTGCAGGACAAGCCAAATATTTCACTAAAACAAAATGTTGTGCTCCATACCTCCTCATTGATGAACAGGTCTTCCTCTAAAAGGGATCCCTGTTCTTCTTTTGGTCTTCTGATCACATCACAGAGTCACAGAATGGCAGTTATTGGAAGGGAGCTTTGGGGACAATCTAGTCTGACACCCTTACTAAAGCAGGCACAGCTAGAGCAGGTTCCCCAGGAATGAATCCAGGTGAGTTTTGAAAGTCTCCAGGGAAGGAAACTCTGCAGCTTCTCTGGGCAGTCTATTCCAGTGCTCTGGCACCCTCAAAGGAAAGAAGTTCTTCCTTATGCTTGGTACAAAATGGAAAAGACTTCATCTGACTTATTCATCTCTATCAGTCCAATTGGTCCCTGCAGGCCGTTGTCCCCTGCCCAACCTTGATCTAACTGCCTTGACATGAAAAGGGTTCAAGATTCTACTCTTTCATGAAAATAGGGAATATCTTTCCACATTTTTTCATTTAAATTTTTTTTTTTCAAGAAAACAGGGGATAACTTTCCACATTTTTTCCCTAAAAAAAATATTCTATTTTTTTTAAAAATTATTATGATTTTAAAATATTCTGTTGTGTTTCTTTTTTAAATACTCTGAGATTTTTTTAATATTCTGCTTATTTATTTTTTAAATCTGTCTGTCTCCTGTTTAGGAGAGACTTGCATCCTGGAATGAAGATATAGTAGCCTTATAGTAGCCTTCCAGTATCTGAAGGGTGCCTACAGGAAGGCTGGGGGGGGACTATTGACAAGGTCCTGCAATGACAGGACAAAGGGCAATGGGTTTAAACTGGCAGAGGGGAGATTGAGACTGGATGTTAGGAGGAAGTTCTTTACAGTGAGGGTGGTGAGGCACTGGCACAGGTTGCCCAGGGAGGTTGTGGCTGCTCCCTCCCGGGAGGGGTTCAAGGCCAGGTTGGATGAGGCCTTGAGTGACCTGTACTAGTGGGAGGGGTCCCTGCCTATGGCAGGGGGGTGGAACTAGATGATCTTTGAGGTCCCTTCCAACCTTACCATTCTATGATTCTATGATTCTGTGATTCTGTGAGAGGAGGATTTACACACATTATAGGCTACTATCTATCAGGACATGTGGCTTCCCTGTTGGGTTTCCTTTCAGATTCCCCCACGAGCTGTAAGATTGCTCTGTGCGTGTGTAAGACTTCAGAAGTCACAGACTATTGGTAAGCGGCAGATGTTGACTAGACATAAGCTTGGAACTGGGGATGTTTTAGGAGCGAGCTCCAGAAAATCAAAATATGTCAAAGAACTGACTGGAAAAGAAGTTTTAATGAGAATATTAATCATTGAATGCAGCACAGAAAGTCTAATGGAAATATTTGATGAGAGAAATGCAAAGGCGGTATTATTTCTATGAAATTGACAGACAGGGAGGAAAATTACTGATTATCTTTAGAAGTTTGAAGAGGCTGAGGAAGGGTAGCAGATGGCCAGCCTAGTAGGGGTAAATCTTTCCCAAGCTTCAGATATTAAGTTGCAAGGAAACGAGGGTGCTATTTTACCTGCAAGTGGGAACCTCAGCATGAAGCTGAATCCAGCGCCAGCAAAACACTGCTGCAGGGAAGAAATCACTTGTTGTCCACTCTCTGACATAAGATTTACAGTATGTTGTATCATTGCAAGTAGTTGTTGTCCTTGGCCAGACTAAATTTAAGTTTCAGTCTGTTTTGAAATATGAATCAAGCTGACTTTGTTCTGTGATAGAGGTTTTTTCCCTCTTCTACACTCACATAAGGCTTTGGTTCCTTTTCTCCAGACATCTCTTTTTGGCCTATGTTTGGCTAAGGGGCTGAGCTTGTAAGGCATAACATCTAATTCCTAAAATCTACCGAGAAGCCTGCCAAAAATCTACCATTATTATTATTCCTAGCTCTCACATCACATTTTGTGTATCACCAGCCCTAGAGATGTTAAAAATTGGATAGACGTGGCACTCTGGGACATGGTTTAGTGGCCATGGTGGCGCTGAGTTGACATCTGGACTTGGTTATCTTAGAAGACATTTCCAACCTCAACGACTCTATTAATTTCCTACAAGATCTGTAAAGACTTTAATATGACTGTATGGTTTATGATATGGACTTCTGTTATCACTTAGACCCTTAGATAACTCTAAGAGGCCTACTAAAGTACAGTTTGTGAGTCTGCTCCAAATTCCTCTGAGTGGATGAAAAAGCCTCAATTTATTTGCACTGGATGAGCTTTAGTAGGATGTGCTCTACATCACAACCCCTTCCAGCCTCCTGGATTCTAGTTTGAGTGCAGGTTGGAGAGCTCAGGTGATATTCTAACAGTTCTGCTTCATGAAGTCACACCTGGCTTTACCTTAGAGGTGTATCTGTCTGAATTTATGAGGTGTATCTGAGATGGCAGGTAGGCAAGTGTAGTCTTGAGGGCAAATAGGAACCATCCTTATTTGAGGGAACAGAAATGGCCTCTTTGCCTTCCCTGACTTAACTCATCAAGCCCTTACTTGCATTACCGTGAGATAAATGCAGCACATGAAAATGTCTTCCAAATTTTAAGTCAAATTATTTTGGATTAATAACTCTGTTAGAACTGTAGAATCATTTTGGCTGAAGAGATCTTTAAGATCACCAAGCCCAACCATTAAAAATGTTTGTTTTGTAGTTACATAACTAATTTTGTTGTTTGGAACAAAAAGCAAATAACCTCCAAGATGTTTTCCAGATGGTTACAGAGAAGACAATCTGACCAATCTGGGCAGAGAGAAATCATTGGATGCCAAGGAGAAGGAGAAAGCTCTGCATGCATTTTACATGAAGAAGTTATTTGAGAACATGACAGCTATAATGAGAGAGAGAGAGATCGTCTTGCTTGTGGCTGTACAGAGTGGAGGTCAGACAGCTCTGAATTAGCAGAGTCATTAATATTCTACTACAACATAAGGCTGGAAGGGACCTTGTAGGTCATCAAGCCAACCGTGTCATATAATCCCATTTGAGAAGAGCTGGTGACATTGGAAACTAAGCAGTGGAGAAAATGCTTGTGGAGACATAAAGTACCAGTCAACGACTGGGTGGTTAACTGAGAGTAGGAGCAAGGAGTTTGTTAAGGGACTTGAGGGAATTACATACCCATCTGAGATAGCTTGGAAATTTCCACTTCTGAAGTAACTTCTCCATTCCTTGCTGTGTTTGTGGAGGAAACTACTGGGTCTCCGCTGAGTATCTTGTGCTATCAAATTGTGCAACATAGTGGGGAATATTGTGAGATGGATTGGTGCAAGCTGACATTGAGGTGCTGGAGTAGGTCCAGAAAAGGAAAATGAAGCTGGCAAGGAGTCTGGAGAACAGGCCTTGTGAGGAATATGAGGCTTCCTTTCTTGAGGAAACTGGAAGAGTTTTGTCTGGAGAAAAGGAGGCTGAGGAGACACCTTCTCACTCTCTACAATTCCTTGAAAGGAGCTTGTAATGAGTTGGGCATTGGTCTCTTCTCCCTAGTATCAAGTGGCAAAATGAGAGGAAATGTCCTCAAATTGCACTAATAGGAGGTTTANGTGGTCATGGTGGTGTTGAGTTGATGGTTGGACTTAATGATCTTAGAGGCCTTTTCCAACCTTTATAATTCTGTGATTCTGATTTTATGCTGCTAGGTAGTGAGCAAAGAAGGACTGATTGTATTTGCTCTTCGGTGCCCTCAGTTCTTTCTGGAAGTGAGAGTGCTAAGTACTGTGGTGGTCATCCCTTTTGGCGCTGTCTCTGATTCATGTAGGACACATAACTGTGACACTTTCTGAAACATGAAGACAGGAGGCTGTGATGGAGCAAGGAATGGAGGTGCCAGGTTTTCTCTCTGGGAATCCCACTTAGCTTTGGCTGAGTAGAATTTTAATTCCTCGTTCCCTTTGTTCTCATCCATGTAACGTACCAAGATAATTACATTTTTATGTCTCACAGGGATGTTGTGAGGTCTCTCTAACATTTATCAAGTGTTTGAAGAAGATCTTATGAAGGTAGTGTGCAAGTACCAGCAATTGCTAACAGTCTTGACGAAGATCCTTCCTTCAAGCAATGTAGACAAATTCAAGCTGGAACTATGGCAAACATTTCTTTTTTTAAAACCACAAAATTAATTAACCGCTACAGCAGCCTCCCAAAGGAAGTGGTAAATTTTCCATTGCTCAAAATCTATAAGTCAAAGCTGCCTGTCTTTTTGAAAAGCAAGGTTTAGCTTAACTACAACTTATTTGGTTCAGTGGATGATGCAGGTGAGCTAGAAAAGTACCTCCCCCATCTCTCAATGTTTATATGCGGAAAGAAGAAATTCCTCAGTAGGTTTTTGTGCTAGTGACATTTTCACCAGGTCCTTTCACCACTGCAGGGCCCTTGGTTTTTCAAGTAAGTTTCTGTTCACCTTGGGACACCAGGTCCTAAGTACTGTCAGTTTATTTGGGGGGCAAAATGGCTACTCTGGGTGGCAGTGTATTGTCACTTGTCACATTTTTAGATGACAGATATCTTCCACTGTTAGGTTTTTTTTTTTTTTTT
>VWYK01077043.1:0-11918 GCA_013399775.1 Semnornis frantzii
ATTCTATGATTCTGTAAATCCAATAAAGAGAGGGAGTGAGGTTTGAAACTAGCAAGAAAGAACCTAATGACTGAAATACCAAAAGGACATTTTTTGCAAACAGCATCAGATACACAGTCTGAAAATATCCACAGAGCACAGAGCATAACAAACTATGTGCTCTAAATACATAATCATATAAATACAAGCATATTTGATTTTTCAGGTTTTCAGATACAAACCTTGAACTTCCCCTCCTCAGCCTATTGCAGTTTGTTTGTTTTGCATAATAAAATGGTTTTGGTTTGTCCCTTAGAACATGCTGCAGTGTCTCTACACAAAAGCAGCCTGCGTTTGAGTGCACTGACATTAGCTCTGTGAAGACACATGGTTTATTTCAGCTGAGAGGTTGTTCTGATCTACGGCAACTAATTAGAGCATTTTCTCCAGCTCGCTCCTTTCTTCTCATTACTGGTGACCAAAGACAACTGCTGAGCCATGATTATTGCAGAGCTGTCTGCTAGCACACACATTAGCTTTGCAGAAAGAAATCAGCAAAGAGTACCAGAGTAAGAGGCAGGCAATGAGTGGGAAACAGTCACTGGCCGAAACCAACACCAGCAAGAGTCACCTCCAGGAGGGAGCAGCCAAAACCTCCCTGGACAACCTGTGCCAGTGCCTCACCACCCTCACTGCAAACAACTTCCTCCTAACATCCACTTTCAATCTCCCCTCTGCCACTTCAAACCCATTGCCCCTTGTCTTGTCATTACAAGACGTTGTCAATAGTCCCTCCACAGCCTTCCTGTAGGCCCCCTTCAGATCCTGGAAGGCTACTCTAAGGTCTCCTGGAAGCCTTCTCTTCTACAGGCTGCAGAGCCCCAACTCTCTCAGCCTGTCCTCAAAGCAGAGCTGCTGCAGCCCTCTGAGCATCTTTGTGGCCTCCTCTGGACCCGCTCCAACACTTCCATGTCCTTCCTGTGCTGGGGGCTCCAGAGCTGTTCAAAGTCAGGTTGAATGAGGCCTTCAGTGACCTGTACTAGTGGGAGGTGTCCATGCCTATGGCAGGGGGTTGGAACTAGATGATCTTTGAGGTCAGTTCCAAGCTTACCATTCTATGAAGCCACACAAACTGATCTCTGCCAGAAACAGCTTCTGAAATGCTGTTAATGAGAAGAGCAAAGAAGAAATTAAGTTTGTGCTGAGTGATGCAAGTGTTTATTCATGAAGACGTTAATAAAATGATCAGAGGGCTGGAACACCCTCTCCTGAAGAAGGGCTGAGAGAGTTGGAGTTGTTAAGCCTGGAGAAGGCTCCAGGGAAACCTTATTGCAGCCTTTCAATACTCAAAGGGGACTTAAAGATGAGGACAAGCCTTTTAATAAAGCCTGTAGCAAAAGGACAAGATGCAATGGTTTTAAACTGAAAAAAAGTAGAATCAGACTAGATGTAAGGAAGAAAACTTTTATGATGCATGTGATGAAACACGGGAATGGGTTGCCCAGAAAGGTTGCAGAGGCAAACATTCAAGGCCAGGTTGTTTGGGGCTCTGAGTAACCTGATCAAGTTGAAGATGTCCCTGCTCACTACACAGCCATTGGCCTAGAGGATGTTTAAAGGTTGCTTCTAACCCAACAATTCTATAACTTCTCACTGTGGTCTGCAGGTTGCTGAAACTGCAGGTTGTTGGAGCTGCTGGGGTTTTCAGTCAGTGGTTTGAAGTGTGGCATTTCTTCTGGAAGTCTGAACAGCTTCATACAAAGAGTTCTCCAACATAAGAAATTAGTGTTCTTTATGAATTAGTTTTGCTTAGAGTCATTTTTTAACACCACACTCTGTGAGTGATATATTTGACCTCAAAGTGATGGCTTGCTTCATCTGGAAGCCCTTCATTGGTGAGCAGATATACAGCACTAATTATTTAAGTGAGGAAAAGGAAGGCATGAGCTGCTCCCCTAGTTCAAATGTGGCTATCTGTAGCATTTTCTTATTTGTGACCATTTTCTACGTTTCTGTACATTATGGCTTCTTCTATTGCCTGGTTGCAGGAACTTCTAAAAATCTGAATTAAGTTGTCACAGCATCAAACTCTTCCTGGACTGAATGTCCCACGGAGTCAGCTGATATGTCAGCACCTGAGAAAAGCAGACTAAGATTAATGTGAAGGAAGTGCAGAGAGCTGCTCACAGTATTGGCTCTGCTCTGCCCCCAAGAAGAGTAAAGGTTGCTTTAGCTGTTTAAACAGTCTTTCCTGACTCTGTGTTTCAGACAAAGAGTGGATTGCTTTGCCGAAGAGTGTTAATAAGACATGCCAGATGTTAACAGAGTCAGTCAATATGACAAATTCTGCAGCCTGAAAAAAACCTGCCAGGGCAGAATTTAGCTTCGAAGTGCAATCCCATCACCCTCAACAGGTTCCAGTAATTATAGAGTCCATTGTGCTGCACCAGAGCACTCAACAAAGAGCATTTTAACTTCCCTACACCCTCAAAATCCCATTTGTTTCTGTTCCCAGAATGCAGTGAGGTTTTGGAGGCATAAGTTTTCAAAAATGACAGATTTAAATTCAAACCAAAATAGCAACAAGAGGGGAAAAAAGGAAAACATCACACCAGGTTTATGAGGGAGAGAATCAGATGGCGTTTTTACATGCAAATGATGAATATCTGTGGGAAAGGATTCAATATGATAAATGTGCTCTGTTTCTCTCTGTTATTAAATGAGCTCCTATGATGCATTTGCTTCTCCTAGCCTTGCATTTCCATAGGAAGTTGCAGAAGCTTTCCCATGCAAACTTTCAGCAGTTGGACATAGAGCACGAGGCCAGGACTGGTTGACCCGTCAAATGAAAGCAGCTGATGGATCTTCTTCCTACCAAGGAAGGCAGCTGAAAAGAAGACTCTTCTAAGGCTTTTTGGTAGGTTGTGGATGTTTATGTACTTGTAACATTTCATCAGTGCTACCAGTACTTTTTACTGTTTAGGAAGAAGAGAATCTATCACAGTTACAGGCTGAGTTCATGACTCAGCAGCAGTTTCCCATTGAGCTTAGTCTCACTGTGTCTTTCAGTCCTGAGGAAGGATTTACATACTTCAAGAATCCCTCTCAAA
The DNA here is from genome assembly GCA_013399775.1 of Semnornis frantzii. NCBI lineage: Eukaryota > Metazoa > Chordata > Aves > Piciformes > Ramphastidae > Semnornis > Semnornis frantzii. The sequence goes on from VWYK01077043.1 coordinate 3,090, forward strand.
AGATTTTAGTTTATATCACCAGTAGCTATGGCAGCAGGAAGAACTATTTTCAGCTGTGCCTTCACCAGAGGTGTCAACAACGCTACTCTAGCACAGAGACCTTTACAGCTGCCCCTTGAGACCTGTCCTTGTTTCAATTCTCTCCTTTAAAGGCTTGCATAAAGAGGGAAAACCAAGTAGTTCTCTGGCTTCCACAGGCAACTGCTTGCTCTCTGATATTCAACATTTGGAAGCTAACACTATCTTGCAATACTCACACAGGTTTCATTATAGGCAACACAGGGTTTGCCAGGTGAGACCGTAACAGTGAACCAGGCACATTGATCCTTGCTTTCAGGAGAGAACAAAGGAAAATAAAACAAATTCACCATAAATATTCAGCTTGAAAGGACTCAAAACTTTTAAGGCAGTGCTAGAAGAAAAGGGTTAGATTTCTGATGGAGAAATGTTACAATTGCTGGGTGTCTGTGTCTTTTCTTCCCACTGCTGTAGTAGAGCTTCTTGATTAGGAAAAGGAAAAAAAAAAAAAAAGGAAAAAACCAAATAATGACAGTCAATTTCCAGTGCTTTTAGGCTATTTCATATCAAGCAGTGTGATGAATGTAGCAATATCACTTTTGGCTATAGCACAAAAAAATATTATTCTCTAAAGGTGCCGCAGCATAAAACAAAAATGCTTTTATTACCAGTAGCAATGATGTGACATGCCTGATAAATGCCACTTTAAGACTCCTCTGGGTCCCAGCATCCCTTCACACTTATTATCAAGTTACTAATAGATTCTGTAGGTTTGACTGGCCATCATTTAGGAGTGTCATTTACTCTAAAATGACAGAAAAGTAAAATGTTCTAAAACGTTCAATTTTTCTCTTTTCCCTGACTGAGTGACTAATGAGTAAGAATAATAACTTTTATTCATGTTGTCTAGGTGATGAAATGGCCATTGCAAAATGATGAATATCAAGTAAAGATATTTTCATTTAACACAGGCAAGGGGAAAAAAAAACCAAACCCTGAGCCTTTAAGTCTTAAAAATATGAAAGAGAACAGACAACTATTTAAGTGTTTACATCTCTTGTGTGACAGCTGAGTCTGATTTCCTTTGTTGTTAGTTCTTTGGATGCAAAGAAGCATTGATAACAGCAGTCAGAGATGTTACAGATTAAATTCTTATTGGCAAGATGATACAGCCCAAACCCAACCCCACCCCACCCCCATCCCCAGGATTAACACCCATTTGGTTTAGTATTGTGTGCAGATACTGTGTACAGTATACAGGTACTGTGTACAGATACTGTGTGCAGTTCTGGAGCCCCCAGCACAGGAAGGACATGGAACTGTTGGAGCCAGTCCAGAGGGGGCCACAATGATGTTTAGAGGGCTGCAGCAGCTCTGCTATGAGTACAGGCTGAGNTGCCTGGAGGTGTTGAAGGCCAGGTTGTTTGAGGCCTTGAGTGACCTGTGCTAGTGGGATGTGTCCCTGCCTATGGCAGGGGGTTGGAACTGGATGATCCTTGAGGTCCCTTCCAACCTTACCATTCTATGGTTCTACCATAAAGCCATCCCATGAAGGTTAATTCCACAGCAGAGTGTAGAATTTAGATAAACAAGACAGGCAGATGCTCAGAGCAGAGGGAAATGCACAGAGAAAGAAAGTAGTTCAGCTATACAGCAGACTCATGGCAGACCTCAGGATGTCTTGTATGTAGCTCAGAAGGGTCCCAGCCTTTGCAAATAACCATAAGAGACATCATCCTTGTAAGGCACTTAGAAAGCAGCACAAATTCTTTCCTGCATTGGAAGATACTGACCTCACCATGACAAAGACACAGTAAGTATTAATTATTACCTGTATTAACTAACTCGATGTAAATGCTCACCTGACCCTCTGTTCATCAGTCCTTGTCTGCTCAGCAGCAGTGGGGGCTACTGAGGGTTGATCTCTTCTGGAAAGAATAAAGCACTAAACGGCAAACTTTCCTTCCAAGGAAATAGGTTTTATCTTTCTCTTTAGCTAGGGAAAACACACAAAAAACTAAAGAAACCAAAAAACCCCAACAACAACAAAACCCACCCAAACCAACAACCAATAACAAACTTTATTTCAACCTAATTGTTTGTTGATCAAGTAGAAGTTTCTTTAAGATCTTTCTTTAAAATGTATCTTTGCCCAGGACAGCTTGGCCTGCTCATCCCAGTGAGTTTGACAGTCAAAGGCACAAAGCCACATGGGATTAATATTGTGCCTGTATAAACATGGCAGCAACTAAGCATATGCTAAAGTTGTTCAAAGCAAATGGTTACTGTAGATTTGACATGGCAGCAAGTCCAACAGCTTTAGTGGAGATGTACTGATTTGCGTGAGTTGTGTCCTGAGCCACTTTCATTGACTTCAGTAGTGATTTTCATCTGGATGAACCCAGCCTCCCAGATCCTTAGCTTTTCAGTTCTGCACGGAGATTGCAGTGCCTCTGGAGAGCCCAGCCCTGCCAAAAGAGGAAGCCACCCAGATCTGAGCAGGTGTCTCTACCTGATCTTCTTGAGCTGATAGAAGAGCTTGACGGACCAAGGGCTTTATGGGGTAGGGGAGCAGTGGCCACCACCCTAATTGACTCAGCAGGGTGAGCAAACTAGAAACTGTTGGAGATGACAGCCTCAGCAAACACATCAACTTTGCCACTTCTTCACTAAGTGCCACAGCCTCTGATCCCCTCTGAGAGGACTCTTGTTGCTGTTGTGCTTCTTATTCATTAGACAGCTTTTGAAATGTTGCCTTGGATCGCCTGCTGGTCGGTTTTAATCACACAAGTTCCTTGACAAAGAAGATGGCTAAATGGACTGCATGATCAGAAAAACCACAAAATGCTGCTCTGTGTAATGTAAACTCTCTCAAATAAACACTCCCAGATATTTTCCTACTCTCTGATTACTGCACTAGAAATGCTCAATAATGTTCAACAAATGTACCAAAACAGCATATGTCAATCCAGCATTTCCTTCAAATTGTTCTATTTTCTGCTCCTGGTTTGTTCAATTAACACTGCTATGACTGACTCACTCTCACTACATCTGATCTGCTCAGGAAGAACAGAAGGAGTCTTCATTAGCACTGAAAATCTATAGTTCAGCAATTTTACAGCAGTGACACACAGCTGAAAGGAAAGATTTGAGGTCTCATCCTTTAAGGTCCTTCTCAAAATGGTGGTAAAAGGTGTCCTGTCCCTAGGGCTGGTATGAAGCCTAAGGGAAGTCTGTGACTCTTTTCTTCCAGCCAGAAAAAAACAAAGGCAAAAGTCACTTTTGTATCAGGTGTCATTGGTGATCACCATTGCATGTTAACATGGGTGAGAGCAATAAAGTAGGGTGGGTTTTTTTGTTTTGTTTTGGTTGGTTGGTTGGTTTTGGTTGGTTGTTTTTGTTTTTTAATTCTTGAGTTTCTGGCCTGTGCTTCTCCCATGTGCTCTCTTTTTCCTTTGTGCACTGACATGAATGTAAATATTTAACAGAAAAGGACAGCACAACATAATTTTGACCTCACCAAAAAATCAGAGTAAAGCCCAGCACAGAAAACTTAGGCAGAAAGGGCTTTGTTGTATCTGAAAGAGGTGGTCCCACGGTAGGACTGGGAGGGACCTCAAGGATCATCCAGTTCCAACCCGCTGCCATAGGCAGGGGCACCTCCCACTAGTACAGGTCACTCAAGGCTTCATCCTACCTGGCCCTGAACACCTCCAGGGAGGGAGCAGTCACAACCTCCCTGGGCAACCTTTGCCAGTGTCTCACCACCCTCACTGTAAACAACTTCCTCCTAACAACCACTTTCAATCTCCTCTCTGACAGTTCAAACCCATTGCCCCTTGTCCTGGCATTGCCAGACCTTGTCAATAGTCCCTCCCCAGCCTTCCTGTAGCCCTCTTCAGATACTGGAAGGCTACTCTAAGGTCTCCTCAAAGCCTTGTCTTCTCCAGGCTGCACAGCCCCATCTCTCTCAGCCTGTCCTCATAGCAGAGCTGCTGCAGCCCTCTCAGCATCTTCATGGCCTCCTCTGGACCCACTCCAACACTTCCATGTCCTTCCTGTGCTGGGGGCTCCTGAACTGCACACAGGACTGCAGGTGGGGTCTGAGGAGAGCAGAGCAAAGGGGAAGAATCCCCTCCCTTGCTCTGCTGGCCAAGCTTGTCTTGATGCAATATGTTTACCTCTTTCAAACCTCCCCGCCTCTTACTGGTGATCACAACTAGTGTTACCTGCAGTGATGTTGATCATGCTAAGTGACACCCAGCCCAGCTGTGGGCCCTGTGTATAAGACTGATGAAACTTCACACACAGCACTCTGAAGCAAAGAAGTAGGTGGGAAGGACAGAGGATCAGTTGCAACACTCTCATCAATGTTGACCAAAGCTTTCTGTGTGAGCACTGACAGGTGACAAGCTGCTGGTGGTGACTCCTTGGCATGCTGGAGCAAAAGAGGAGGTCAGAGCATGTGGGTGTTTGCCAGCTATGTGAGCAGCTGAGAAGGCAGAAATGTTGCCAGTTGCATGCTCTGGAGCAACTGTGGAAGTCTCTTGCTTTCAAAAGCAAGGTGATCCTAAACTGCTACTGCTCTGCTGGAGTTGTGGCTTGTGAATAAAGTGAGCAAGAATATGTGGAGGCTAAGAGATGAAAAATAAATAGGAAACAGGTCAGGGATGGAAAGATGAACTGTCCAAATAAATAGGAAACAGGTCAAGGATGAAAAGATGAACCATCCAAATAAATAGGAAACAGGTCAGGGATGGAAAGATGAACTATCCAAATAAATAGGAAACAGGTCAGTGATGGAAAGATGAACCATCCAAATAAATAGGAAACAGGTCAGTGATGGAAAGATGAACCATCCAGTCAGAGCAGGCAGCTAAAGCCAGGTGGGAGACAAGATCCAAAGGCATGACCATTTTCCCTCTGGAAACTGAAGACAAATTAAAGATCCAGACAGTCTGATGACTTCAGGACCCAAATTGCAAAATGTACTAAATTACAGTTTCTATGTTATTTCTGAGCTTGGCCAAATTTGAATCCAGCAAAGTGGGAGCAGTGTAGACAGGCTTCAAATATGGCTCAGCTAAACTCTGAGAATCAACAAGCAGCATATTCATCCCAGCCTCCCTGGTGAGCTGCCTGATAGAAACAATTTGTAAAATTATTTTTTTAGTCCTAAAGACAAATTCATTTTACACAAGCCTAGAAGACTGTTGCTATTAAATCATCATCAAGAACATCAGTGAAAGGTCATTTTGTCAGTGTTTTCATTTTACACTGTGAGACCCAGGTTTCCCTGTGCCTGCCTGCATCTCTCAGCCTCAGGCTTTCTCTTCCCCTGTTGCTCAGGTAAAGGCAGCTGCTATGTGGATGTACTTTGCAATGTAGTTTGAAACTATTCTCTAAGTAAAAAATGGGTTCTGTAGGTTGCAATAGTCAAATATAAATAAAGAAAGTGCTTCTGGTTTGAGCATAGTAAGTAAAACACATATCCCTAATGCAGAGTAAAGAAACATTTTGACACAGAGGCAAGGGTAAGGCATTATGTTTAAAATAATAACTGGCACTAATGAGCATTTCTAAGATGGATTTGCTATTAAAATTACCTCCAAAAGAGTTTAGGAACAGGTGCACTAAAATGCCTGTGTGAAATAGGTATGAATTCTTGTCTGAGGAGCAAGTTGTCTTAAACCTTCCATTTTCTACCACAGAATTCTTTTTGCTTTATGAAATATTTTGCATTATATTTTAATTAAAGTTGTAATTACAGAACTAAATATAATTAGCTTCTTTCTGCAAAAGGAATTGGAAGTGAACTTACTTTATTAAATTTTCAATTTGTTTCCTGCAGTGTTACATAGTTTATTCTAATTAATTGAATGAGATCTCATAAATATTTTATCAACAGAGGGATGTGATTAACAGCTCAAGTTTTGTGTGGTTCCTTTTTTCCTTGAGGCTTTCCTCTTCTTCCCCACATTGCCATGCCCCCAGTTTCCATGTGCACTCTCCTGCCTTCAGTCACAAACTTAAATACACAAGCCCTGACAGAGCTTCCCCTCTTCCTCAGCACAATGTAGTATTTCAGCAGGCTTGGCCCTAGGAAGCCATCTGACTCTGTCCCACATGGCATCCTGGTCACCAAACTGGAAAAAGATGGATGGATGGATGGGTGGAGCACTGCTGGGTAAGGAATTGGCTAGATGGTGGCACACAGAGAGTGGGGATCAAGGGCACAATGTCCACCTGGAGACCAGTGCCAAGTGGCTCCCTCAGGGGTCAGTGCTGGCACCAGTGCTGTTTGACATCTTTGTCAGTGCCATGGCCAGAGGAATCAGTGCAGCCTCAGCAAGTGTGCAGCTGGCACCAAGCTGTGTGGCACAGTCGACTTGCTAGAGGGCAGGGATCCATCCAGAGGGAGCTGGACAGGCTGCAGAGGTGTGCCCAGGCCAACCTCACGACATTCAACAAGGCCAAGTGTAAGGTCCTGCACCTGGGTAAGCACAATGCCAAGCACAACTCCAGGCTGGGTGGGGAATGGTTGAGAGCAGCCCTGAGGAACAGGAGCTGGAGGTCTGGGGTGATGAAAAGCTGAAGATGAGGCTGCAGTGTGAGTGCAGCCCAGACAGCAACCGAGTGCTGGGCTGCAGCAAGAGCAGTGTGGGCAGCAGGGCAAGGGAGGGGATTCTGCCCCTTTGCTCTCCTCAGACCCCACCTGGTGTCCTATGTGCAGTTCTGGAGCCCCCAGCACAGGAAGGACATGGAAGTGTTTGAGCCAGTCCAGAGGAGGCCATGAAGATGGTGAGAGGGCTGCAGCAGCTCTGCTGTGAGGACAGGCTGAGAGAGTTGGGGCTCTGCAGCCTGGAGAAGAGAAGTTTTACAGGAGACCTTAGAGTAGCCTTCCAGGATCTGAAGGGTGCTATAGGAAGGCTGTGGAGGGACTGTTGACAAGGTCTTGTAATGCCAGGACAAACGGCAATGGGTTTGAACTGTCAGAGAGGAGATTGAAAGTGGCTATTAGGATGAAGTTCTTTGCAGTGAGGGTGGTGAGACACTGGCAAAGGTTGCCCAAGGAGGTTGTGGCTGCTCCCTCCCTGGAGGTATTCAGGACCAGGTTAGATGGGGCCTTGAGTGACCTGTACTAGTGGGAGGTGTCCCTACCTATGGCAGGAGGTTGGAACTAGATGCTCCTTGAAGTCCCTTCCAACCTTACCATTCTATGATTCTATGATTTTTACCTACTCTTTGGGAATGTTTGCTACCTAAGGGAGTTCTCATATAACATAGACTGTGGACGTTACACCACTTTCTTGTATGATTTATGCCTTCCACACTGAACAGTTTCCTGCAGAATCTTCTCTACTTTTTGTGTGTGTGTGCAGTATATTTGTTTATTCTCAGAGCAGATAAAGCAGGAGGGAGTTGAAAGGAGTGTAGCCCCTCATTAGCACACCTTACTCTAGGGATTACAAAATGGAGCAGAAGGCACAGGTTGTGCAGCTCCCTCGTTCCCACTGAGCTGCAAAGGGCTGCATTTTGATGTGGTATTAGTGACATTTAAACTTGTGGGTGCTGAATGGGGGCATTGTGGTTAGGGACTCTGGTTTGACCTTCTCAGTCTCCCATTTGCCATGTGGATGTTCAGCACAGCAGAAATATCATCAGAGAGCCCTCAGACCCCTTTCAGAAGATTAAGAGCTAGCATCGGGGGAAAACACAACAGACGCTCCACAGGCTCACAGGCAAAAAAGCAAAGCCTGCTTCAAAGCGTGTCAGAGCAAACACAAAGGGACAGAGGACATGGAAGTGACCTACCTGTAGTTAAAACGCTACATCGAGGCAAGCAGGACAATTTGCTCTCTAATCTCCAGTCCAATGGTGTCTCCTTCCCCACCACTACTGAGATGAGATGATCACCATGCTTGTGGAAATGCTGCTCTGTGGCCACAGAACAGAGTATCATAGAATCAAGCAGGTTGGAAGAGATCTCCAAGCTCATCCAGCCCAACCCAGCACCCAGCCCTAGCCAATCAACCAGACCATGGCACTGAGTACCCCATCCAGGCTTTGCTTCAACACCTCCAGGGAAGAGGACTTCACCACCTCCCTGGGCAGCCCATTCCAGTGCCAATCACTCTGTGGAGAACTTCCTCCTAACATCCAAACTAGACCTCCCCTGCACAACTCGAGTAGATACACCTATCAGATTCATTTCATTAAGCACTGCTTTAATAACATCAAATCTTTAGATCCAGCCTTCATTGTGACCTTTTCCATGCAGTAATGCCAAAGGTGTGGGATAAGCTGCACAAAAAATAAATCCACATGTGTTTTCTCTACTGACTTGCTGAGACAGCCATCGTGTCACCTGCCCATCCTGTACTGTTGACAGCAACAGGCTGAGTAACTTTTAATACCTGAAGAGCACACTGTTTTCTTGTGAGCATGTTTCTAGAGTCCCAGTAATACTAGCTGGAGGAGTACAGATCTCTCTACAGGGAAAAAAATGTATCCCTCTAATTGTTTTTCTTGTTCATCCCTTCCTTCACTGCTTATTCTTTAATTCAGGGCATATTGTAGAGGCAGAAAAGTGAATCTGATTTGTTTCTGACTCTACATGTGCAAAGCTGGGTAGACTCCATCTGCATGCACAGTAACACATCTTTTAAGTTGTGAAATAAATCAGTGGCAATCGAGCTGACAAGAGCCTTGCACTGAAGATTCATCAATCCCATTGCGCTGCTGATGTTGTTTTTCCAAAGTCTAAAATCTTTTTTTCTTATCAATCCAAGTTTTGACTGTGTGCTGGTT
>VWYK01077052.1:5137-17415 GCA_013399775.1 Semnornis frantzii
AACCCATTCCAGGCTCTCACCACCCTCATGCTGAAGAACTTCTTCCTAATATCCAGTCTGAATCTACCCATTTCTAGCTTGGTTCCATTCCCCTCAGTTCTATCACTACCTGACAGCCTAAAAAGTCCCTCCCCAGCTTTCTTGTAGCCCCCTTCAGATACTGAAATGTCACAATAAGGTCATCTCGGAGCCTTCTCCTCTCCAGACTGACCAGCCCCAACAAATAGTAATTTGTGAGAGAAAAAATTCAAACAGAGCAACAAAGTACAAAAGAAGAAGAATCAATGAACAATCTTTTGTTTGTATAGTTTTACCAGCCATAACATAATATCACTCTAATCAGACAGAATCAATAATATTATCCTTTGAAAATAAACTACATACAGTTTGAGGATTTTTTTTAGGATCAAATTTTTCTTCTGTTCTTATGAAAGGGCTACAATACCTATAGCCAGTGGCAAAAGGGTTAGGCAATATATGTTCCTGTGTAACTGAGGCTGGATTACTTATTAAAAGTCTTTTGAAGCAGCTTATTTGTACAAAACCTCAAAATTTGGTCTTGAAAAGGCTGCTTCATGGGTTAATGTATTCACCTATAAATAAAAGCAATGACAGCTCTGCTGTCAGTACATGCTGATGGACGGCTCCTTTTTCCACCATTACAGCCTTGTGAATGTGGGAAAATTAATTTAAGTGGTAGTTAATTTCTAATGAATTCCATTCAAGCGGTTAATATGGTCCCTTGATGTTATGGTAACCTTCATGGATCATTGCATTATGTAAATAAATTCTACTTTATGCTGGTTTATTGGAAAAAAAAAGAAGAGTGGTGAATCCAGCCAAACCTTCACATATACAAACATGCATAAAATTTCTTCCAAAATCTCTAAGAATAGACTATTTAGGAGGGGTGCATTTGATATCCTACCGAGCATACTATTCACTTTTGTAAGAGAACTAATTTTTGGCAGGATCATCTATTATTTGAAGCTGAGGATAAGAAGACTTGGAAAGGAAAGCCTCTGCTCAAAATTGTAACAGAAATGCAGCTTGCATGTCCTTGAGGGACTCTCCAAGCCCTTAGATCAGCTGTTTTGCATGGACATGAAGCACTGGACAGGCTTCACACAATCCAGCTCCTACCTTACTCCCTCTTTTGGGGACAGACCTCTGGCAGGGTGTGTCCTGAGGGGAAAGCATTGATGGCAACTTACTCCTCAAAGTCATCTTCTTCAGCAGGGTGTATTTTTAGCTTGAGCTACTTTACTGAAATTCTAAAATCTTTAAAAAGAAAAAAAAAACAAATATTAGTGTATTTCCTATCCAAACTCATATACATGTACCTTTTGAGAGGTAATGATGAGTGATTGTCCCCTTGGACTCTGCTCTGGTGAGGCTACACCTCGAGTGCTGTGTTCAGTTTGGGGCACCTCATTACAAGAGGGATGTGGAGGTGCTGGAGTGGGTCTAGAGGAGGGCAACCAAGCTGTGAAGGACCTGGAGAATAAATCTTATGAGGAGTTACTGAAGGAGCTGGGATGGTTAGTTTGAAAAAGAGGAGGCTGGGGGTAGACCTCACTGCTGTCTACAGCTACCTGAAAGGACATTGTGGAGAGGTTGCTGCTGGGCTCTTCTCACAGGTAATTAGTGGCAGAACAAGAGGGAATGGCCTCAAGCTGAACTGGGTAGGTTTAGGCTAGATATTAGGAAAAGTTTTTTTCCCAGCAAGAGTGATCAGGCACTGGAATGAGCTGCCCAGGGAGGTGGCTGAGTCATCCACCCTGGATGTGTTCAAAAGGATGTGGTGCTTGAATTTAGGGTGAACATTGTAGAGTAGGGTTATTGGTTGGACTTGGTGATCTTGAGAGTCTTTTCCAGCCTGAATGTTTCTGTGATTCTTTTTGTGTGTCTATTGTCATACACAGGCACTACCTGAAGAATATAAAAAAAACTTGCGTAGGCACAGCTACATCTCCAGTGCATTTGGTGTATGACTAAGAAGTATCTGCAGTTTTTGACACCTCTGGTAACATGAGCTGAAACAAACCTTTTCTTGTCCTCCTGAGGAATGGAGCACACACTGTCTAGCATTTTAAGAGCATATGTTTTCCCATGTGAGAACATGACCCCTTATATATGTCTGTATTTGGAGGGAGGAAGGGGGGGAAAGCAGCAAAATAGCCTTTGCTCACTTTTGCTCTTTCAAAGAAAGAAAGAAAAACACATCAAAACCCAAGTTGTTGTTCAGCCTACTATGAAGTAGTTTCCAGGATAGCAGGAGCTGAAAGCTTATATATATACTTAGCCTTAATGATTTTTTTCCACCAATCACTATTCTGCCAACAAAGCAGCCTAGAGATGATTGCTACTTCTCAGGCAGCATCTTTCAAAGTGCCTGAAGACACTCCAACTGTGTAATGGTCATGGAGAATCCAAATGCTGAGTGTTTCACAGCTCTTAACACTAATGGCCTCTGTCTTGGCCTCCACCTGTTCTAGGCTTCATGCCTTCATCTGTGGCAAGACAGAATTTTTCAGCCTTCAGACTGAATCTCAGGTCACCATTTAATACTTACTGTATTGGCACAAATACATCAGCAAGCTTCTCTTTTTGTGACTATGCACCTGGCAATCAGGGTGAATGATCTTAATGAACTTTTCTTAAAAACCAACAGGATGAGCACTGAAAGCAAAAGTAGTTGGCACACAATCTACATGAAAAGCCTGAACTTCCTAGGAAAGTGACCTGTTTGAGAGAACTCAGTCACTGCCTTTCCCTTGGCCAGCAGGACAAGGCAGGGGATTCTGCCCCTTTGCTCTCCTCAGACCCCACCTGGAGTCCTGTGTGCAGTTCTAGAGCCCCCAGCACGGGAAGGACATGGAAATGTTGGAGTGGGTCCAGAGGAGGCCACCAAGATGCTCAGAGGGCTGCAGCAGCTCTGCTGTGAGGACAGGCTGAGAGAGTTGGGGCTCTGCAGCCTGCAGAAGAGAAAGTTGAGGAGACCTTAGAGTAGCCTTCCAGTATCTGAAGGAGGCTACAGGAAGGCTGGGGAGGGACTATTGACAAGGTCTCGCAATGACAGGACAAGGGGCAATGGGTTTAAACTGGCAGGGGGGAGATTGAAACTGGATGTTAGGAAGAAGTTCTTTGCAGTGAGGGTGGAGAGACACTGGCACAGGTTGCCCAGGGAGGTTGTGGCTGCTCCCTCTCTGGAGGTGTTCAAGGCCAGGTTGGAGGAGGCCTTGAGTGACCTGTGCTAGTGGGAAGTGTCCCTGCCTATGGCAGGGGGTTGGAACTGGTTGATCTTTGAGGTGCCTTCCAACCTTACCATTCTATGATTCTATGATTCTTTCATAAGGAGTAGCTTCCTAGATTATTTCCCTCATAGTGATGAGTTCCTTTTCAGACTGCATGGACATTGAGGCTGCTTGCTCCCAGCTTTTTCCTCAGTTAGGCACTGTGTTATCAATCAGCATTATTCCCTCCCTGTTCCTTTGCTTACTTTCAACCATTAAACAGAATCAAGGCATTTTTAGATCAAACAACTTCATTATGCCCTCTTTTTTTTCCTTCCCTTTTGCACAATGTGGCACATAAAAGCAGGTGGCCTCTTGCAAAATACTGCTCTTTTTCAACACTGTATTCGTATTTAGAGAAGACAGATTTAAAACTCTGATGCAAAAGCTTCTAGGTTAAAAGATTCATTTCCCACTGCTGGAGACACAGATGGGTAAGCCCAGCAAGTGATGGCTTCATCTGGGGTGCCAATATTTCCCCCATACCCACTCTCATCATTTTTAGATCAGGTTCAATGTCTTCACTATGCTGAACCTTCTGTAAAGATTGCTGCCTCTACTATGACTGGGATATGGAGCAATAACACAACAGCTGCAGTTTATCTCCCAGAGGTATAGAAGTAAAACACCACCACTTACCTAAATAAACTGGGCTGTAAAGTGTGACAGTTCAATAATAGCTTTGTGGGCAGTTCAGCTATTCCTACAGGAAGACAAATTCAGTCCTGGAGAGCAGAAGAGATCAGACAGATGAGGCCATGACCCCTCATAGGGGTCCCATCTAGTCAGAAAGAACTCAACCTGTTCTGAGCCTCCGGGACTAACATAGAATCATAGAACTGTTTTGGTTGGAAAAGGTCATTGAGTCCAGCCATGGACTTACCACCATGGCCATTAAACTATATCCTGAGGTGACATGTCCACACATTTCCTGAACACCTGCAGGGATGGTGACTCCACCACCTACCTGGGCAACTCATTCCAACGCCCAACCACTCTTTCAGCACAATTTCAGGCTATTCCTCCCCTTCTATGACTTGTTATTAAGGAGAAGAGACCAACCTCCACCTTACAACAACCTCTTTTCAGAAAGTTGTAAAGAGCACTGAGGTCTTCCCTCAACCTCTTCTTCTCCAGACTAAGCAATCCAGTTTCCTCAGCAGCTGCCCACAAGACCTGATCTCTAGATCCTTCACCAGCTTTGTTGTCATTCTCTGGATATGCTCCAGCAACCCAATGTCCCCTGCAGTGAGGGGCCCAAAACTGAACCCAGGATACGAGGTGCAGCCTCACCAATGCTGAGTAGAGAGGCACTTCCCTACTTCTGCTGGCCATGCTGTTCCTGATACATGCTAGGATGCTGTTTGCCCTCTTGGACACCCAAGCAAGCTGCTGGCTCACATTTATACAGCTGTAAACCAGCCACCCCCAGATCCCTTTCTGCTGGGTAGCTCTCCCCAAGGCTTTGGCATTGCATGGGGTTGGTGTGACCCAAGTGTAGCTCCTGTCTCTCAGCTCTGTTAAACCTTACAGAACTGACCTTGACCAGCCTGTCCAGATGCCCTTGCAGAGCTTTCCTCCCCCAAGGCAGATCAACATTGCCAGTCAGTTTAGTGTCATCTGCAAACTACTGAGGATGCACTCAATTCCCTCATCCAGATCATTGATAAAGATGTGCTGAGCCCTGGGGAACACCACTTGTAACTGCCCTTCAACTAGATGTAACTGCATTCACCACAACTCTCTGGGCCTGGCCATTCAGCCACTTTTTTACCCAACACAGTGTGTGCCCCAGCCACGTGTAGTCACGTTTTCCAGAAGGGTACTGTGGGAAACCTTTGTCAAACATATTACTAAAGCCAAGGTAGATCACATCCACAGCCTTTCCCTCATCCACCAGGTGGGTCACCTTGTCATAGGAGGAGATCAGATTGGTCAATCAAGATTTGCCTTCATAAACCCACACTGACTGGGCCAAATCATCTCAGTGTCCTGTGCATGACACATGATGCCACTAATGATGATCTGCTCCATGGTTTTCTCTGGCACTGAGGTCACAGTGAGAGGCCTGTAGTCTTCCAGATCTTCCTTCTGGCTCTTCTTGCTAACTTCCACTCCATGAGGACCTCACCAATTAGCCAGGACTGCTGAAAAATTATGGAAAGTAGCTTGGCAAGCTCTTCTGCCAGCTCCTTCAGCACCCTTGGGTGGATCTCATCCAGTCCCATAGAGTCACATGCATCTAAATGGTGTCACAGGTTGCAAACCATTTCTCTTTGGAGCATGGGAGACTCATTCCATTCCCTTCAGTTCAAGATGAACTTTGACCCTTCTAATTTTCTCCTTACAGTGTCTCGTTACATCTTTATAGCCCACCTGAGTGGCCTGCACCCTCTTCCAAGCACAATAAATTCTTACTCCTGAGATCCAGCCAAAGGATCTCAGGATGAAGTTCTCCTTCCTGGGTGGCTTGTCTTTTGGGACATAGGGACAGCCTGTTCCTGTGCCTTTAAGGCTTTCCCAGCCTTTCCCAGCTGCTTTGTCCTGCAGGATGGCCTCCCAAGGCATTCTGTCAACCAGTCTCTTGAAGAGGCCAAAATCTGTCCTACAGAACATCCCCCCCTGCCCCTTATTTCCCTGAGGACTAAAATTCTGCTATTTCATGGTCACTATTCTCCAGACTTCCTCCAACCCTTACAGCCCCAAGTCCTTCCCTGTTAACAAGCAGCAGATCCAGAAGGGCTCCTTCCCTTGTTGGCTCCTTCACCAGCTGTGTTAGGAAGTTATCTCCCACACATCCAAGGAACATCCAGGATGCTTCTCTCTGTGCAGTATTCACAGCAGACATCTGGGGATGTTCAGGCCTAATCCCTTTTTCCCAATGTAAGCTGCTGGTACAGATTTCAAGCTCAAAGTTAATAATCTGATGACCTGCAATGGTATGAATGCAAGTACTTAAATGTATAATCAGCCTTACAAGACTGAATGGAAGTACTGTATCCTTAACTTGGATCTCTCCTTAACAGATGGAGAAATCAAGACAAAAGCAAAATTACTTTTTCAAGATTTTACAGTAAGTCAGTGAGTAGAGCAGAACTCAGAGCCTCCCAGTTTCTAACCCTGTCATTCTCTTCCCAAAATCAGTTGCCATAACCAAGTATGGTGTCTACTGAGTCTTTCTTTTGAATGCTCCACCCCAGGTATCAGGAACTGACTGTTCAAATGATGACACATGAATAATTTACAGTCATATTAAAATAAACATCTGAATTCAAATTACACCTCAAGTGTCTGATCAGCAGAACTAAACTCAATGGCTTTAATTGTCAAACTATTTTTCCTCATTTTAAGTTGTTGAAATAGACTGCTAAGTCAGCACTAAAAAATTAAGTATTAGGCTCAAAGGGGCGATGAAAATAGTAAGTTGTGCCCCTCTCTGCTGTACAGCAACACTATGCCTAAATTTCATTCACTGTTGCTAAGTGTAGACCATATTTACAAGGCAGCAGCCTGGCATGTGTAAATCTATCCCTGAGTCTCATGAAACAGTGCATTCAAAAAGCCTCATCAGCAACCAACTATTGCTCCTAGCCCTGGTGACTCAAACTTGCAGGTCTCTTTCACTATCTGCTGTTTCTCTTTGTAAACAGCTCCTGGTTTGCATTCCCCAGTGACCCACCAACATAATTAGGCATTTCAGCTAGCTGTTCTTTCTACAAGGACCAGCAGGCTGGATGAACTGTTTGAGAGGCCTTAAGACCAGCTTCCAAGTAGCTTTCCCTGAAGAAAAAAAACAACCAAACTTGCAGACTCTCACTTTGTCTAATGGCCAAGTCATTCAATCCATAGTTCAGCCCTTGCACGGTCCTCATCATCCTCCAGGAAGAGTGGGTGGGCCTGGAAATTGCTGGGTTTTCTGGACATATAAATACTCTTTACTTGTAAAGTGTAGTAATAATTCTTTAAAGTAGAGAGCAGTAATACAAATACTCTTTACCTGTAAGGTGTACCAATAGTTCTCTAAAGTAGAGACTAGTAACTCTAAAGTTATCACAGGGGTTCACAGCATACAGGTCTTTTCCACCAAACAAAACAGCACATACCTATAAATGTACATCATTAACTCTGAGAAAAACACTTTTAAGCTCTCCAGTTGCATAATTGCTTAACTGGCAAGGCACATTGAAGGTGCAAAATTTATACAAGAAATTTCTCTGCTCGTGTTTTATTTACATACACGAGCTACAGATGTTTAGAAAGTAAAAATTCTCATTTGTGGGTGCCCTAATTTCAACCAAATTTCTTGAAATACTGCAATTTTTCCACTACTTCAAGATTCTTTGGCTTTAAGGAGGCTTCTACACTTTGAATCAATCTCTCTAGTTAGGCAGGTACTCCCTAGTTAGGTCATCTCTCCCCTTTCACTGCTAAGAACTTGTCACCCAGATACATTGCATATGTTAACTAACCTGCTCTGCTCTGTCCAAACCTGCATTTCTAGTGATGAGGCAGATGAGTGAAAAAAACAAAGCATCCCATACATGGGAATCAGTCCATAACTCCAGGTCGCTTAGCCACAGCTTTCCAGGCTTAGCAATCATTGCCCACCAAGCACCTAGTACAAAAAGATGTAATTATAAAAGTCACTGTAATGGTAAAGTTGTGGGGGTCATAATTGGGCATTAAAGTTCTTCAAGCTACGTTATCTGATGTTACTGCAGTCTCAAATGCAGTGCTCAAACAATTTCACCTCTTCCAAGTTGAGGACACTCTTTTCACAGTACTGTCAAACTTGTAGCTAAGCTATAACTTGACAGCTGTCCAAACGTTTAGTTTGGTACCTTCTGTTGAAAACCTGCAGTTCACAGGAAGATCTCAAAACTCACCTGCCTCAAGCACAGCTACATTAAGAAGCACAAGGAATGCCTCTGGCCATTGTAGCAATTTTGGGTACCAGCTCATAAGTTTGTGTTCAATAGCATGCTTGGCTGTGCGACCTCTGAGGCATTACCAGATGTTCTCCCCATGAGAAAGGGTTCACAATCACAGAATGATGGGCTTTGGAACGGACCTCCAGAGATCATCTTATCCAACTCCACTGCTAAAATAAAGTTCACCTACATCAGGTTACAAGTTGTTTCAAGGGACACAAGAAAATGTGTATTAAGAAAGGATAATTCTAAAGCCTCAATGATTTATGCAAAGCTAAAGCTTTACAAATTATGTAGAACCTGAAACTACTACTTCTATCTTTACTGTTGACACCTACAAAAAGTGCTTTACAAACTCCTTGCAAAAAGCAACAACTCCTAGGTAGTGTCTTTTTATTTGGGATTAGGTTTAGAAAACTGTAGTATAGTAGGTACACAAGCAATATCAGACAAGGACTTCTACTATGTCTACAACTCAGCAGTTAAAAGAAATGTTTAGCTTACCTATGAGCCAAGCCAAAAGCTAGAACATTAACTTTCAGTATGAAGTATTTGCCACTTCAGAAGCCACCTGAATTTGAAACTACTGGTTCTGTCCCCACGGCTTTCAACAGGTAGCTGTTTTACCAGACTCACTGCACACTGCAATAACGCACAGTCACCGGTGTTTGTTTTCATTTTGCTTTAATTAAACAGACACGCATTCGAGTTCAATGATTCAGCTTTGCCCGTATTAAATTAACAGCAAGGTGATTTTTAAGGCTTCGAGGCTGAGACGGTAAGAGTTCCTGAAAACTGTGACTTCCCATCCGCCTGCTCGGCATCCACCGTCTGAAGTTACGGCAAGGGCCGCCGACTACGTCAGCGTCAAGACGAAACACTACACCGGTTCGCCGTTTCCGTCGCCAGCAGCCAGCTCTCAGATGGCAGGGGGCAGCCGGGGGAGAGGGAGCGATCTCAGCGGCAGCGATGCAGAACGCAGCCCTAATGCTCTCGCCTCCGGTGCCCTACCGCGGCGTTCCCAGCCGGCAGAAGCTCCCGACCGGAGCTACCCCTTCCGCTGCTTGTGCCGAGGGTTGGTCTTGCACAAGACGTAGAGCCGCCCCCGGCGCCGCACGAGAAAGCAGTCCTTGCAACGCCTTTTCAACGACGTTTTCGTCTTCAGTCCCGCGAGCAGTGGCGGCAGCAGCGCGGCCGGCGGCGGGACGGCCAGCAGAGCGCGGGGGACGGCCGCCCCGCACCACGGCGGCAGCGTCCGGCTCACCGGCGCTGNCCCTCCTTCCAGCGCAAGCCGCGCGGTCTCCGCGCCGGCCGACCCCGCGCACGCGCCACCGCACGGCTGAAGGGCGCGAGCGTTGCGAAGGGCGGGGCGAGGGCCGAGCTCGCGCTCCGCGGCGCTGGTTACGTGTTTACCTCAAGATGGCGGCGCCCGGCGCGACCTTCCGTCGTTTCCTGCCGCTGAGTCGATCGCTGCGCTATCGCCCCATCGCCTTTTCTTTTCGATCCTACGGTGTGCGAGCCTCCGACACCGGCGAGCTGGTGACGCACACGGGACAGGTGAGCGCGCGGAGATGCGACGGGGAGGAGGGCGGCCCGGGGCGGGCAGGCGCACGGTTCCGGGCCGCGTCTTCTGCTGTGCCGGCGCCTGCAGGAAAAGGCGAGCGACGCTGCTGTGCTTCTCTTGGTACTCGCGGCGGAAATTAGTGCTCTCACATCATACACTGGCGAAAGGTACGAGCGATTTCAAAACAAACATTCGTTAATTAGGAACAGGGTCATTAAGGACTGATGAGCTTCGCGGCCTCCATTTGACACGGCTTGAAGCGTTGACAAGTAGAGGTACCCTCGCATCGGTGCCTTGTAACTCCGCTTTATCCGTTAGCGTAAAGAACTGCATGCGAGAACTAGGGAGGCTTGTGTATTGGCTTGTGTAGATCTAAAGGAAGCATGGCTGGTGGAAGTGCTGTAGAAAAATTCTCGCTGTGGTTACATGGCTTAAACATAAGAAAATATGAAACATTAATTTCTTTAGTTCCTCTTCGAGATCACAGCCTGGGATCAAGGAACAGCATTACAAGTGATAAAGCTTGCGTTTGCCTTTATGGTCAAGAGCTAAGGCTTCTGTTTGCTGGCTCTAACACACATCTCCCTTTCCTTTTCTGCTTTCCAGCTTGAAATGTATTTTACTTTTTGAGAAACTGCTTTTTCTCTGCAGTATATACTTGTCAGATGATGGCAATACTTCAGGGAAACTAAACTATTGCATCTTGACAGTGCTGCAAACCTTTGTGTCCTTTATGGTCATTCCTTTTTAAATAAGACTTAGTTTCTTTTACACTTTAGGTATATGAAGAAAAGGATTATAGAAGAGTTAGATTTGTTGGACGACAGAAGGAGGTAACTCATTCTGTGTTTACTTGTGGGAAAGGGGATGGTTTGTGGGGCTTTTTGTAGCTGATACTGGTGTGCTCTGTTCAGTTTTGCACTCACTGTTTCAAGCATGGGGAACTGCTTGATGGCAAAGTGCTATGAAGACGAATTGGAAGTGGAGTAGAGCATCTCTCTTATGAGGAAACTCTGGACTTGGGACTTTTTTTTAGCCTAGAAAAGAAAAGACTGAGGAAAGATCTTATCAATGCTTAAAAATACTTAGTGTGGATGCCAAGAGGATGGGGACAGTCTTTTTTTCAGTGGTACCCGGTAACAGGTGATGGGCAGGAAACTGAGCATAGGAAGCTCCATCTAAACATGAGGAGAAACTTGTTATTTTGAGCATGGTGGATCACTGGAATGGGCTGCTCAGAGAGGTGGTGGTGGTGGAGTCTCCAACTCTGGAGTCATCCAGAATGCACCAGGGTGCCATCCTGTGCAACCTGCTCTAGCTGAACCTGCTCTTGTGGGGACGTTCATAGATCCATAGAATGGTTTGGGTTGGAAGGGACCTTGAAGATCATCTAATTCCAACCTCTCTCCCATGGGTAGCAACAGCCTCCATTACACCAAATTACTCAAGACCTCATCCAGCCTGCCCTTGAGCATATCCAAGGANAATTGCTCAAGACCTCACCCAGCCTGCCCTTGAGCATATCCAAGGAGGAGGCATAAATGACCTCCCTGTGCAACCTGTTCCAGTGTCTCACTCTTTCACTGTAAATGATGACTTCTTAATTCCAAGACTAAATCTGGCATGCTTAAGCTTAAAGCTGTCACTCTAGTCCTATTGCTACAAAGCCCTTGGAAAAAGTCTATTGGCTTTCTTGTAGGCCCCCTTCAGGTACTGAAAGGCTGCTATAAGATCTCCCCAGAGCCTTCTCTTCTCCAGGCTGGACAGCCCTAGCTCTTGCAGTCCATTCCCATAGAGGAGGTGCTTCAACCCTCTGATAATCTTTGTGGCCCTCTTCAGGACCTGCTCCAGCAGTTCAATGTCCTTCTTGTGGGGAGTACCAGAAGTGGATGCAGTACTCCAGGTGGGGTCTCATGAGAGCAGAGTAGAGGAGGAAGGTCACTTCTCTTGGCCTGCTGGTCACACTGCTTTTGATGGAGCCCAGGACACAGCTGACCTTCTGGACTGCAAGTACACAGTAGAATCATAGAATCATAGAATGGTAATCATAGAGTGGTATCAGTCAAAAGACTCTCCAACATACAGTGTGCTGCAATAATTTCGTTAGAGCTGAGCCAACAGACTCCATGGAATGCTGCAGGAAATGCACTACCTTCCTTCTTGCTGGCTCTCTGGGGATAGGTCATCAAATAAAACTGGAGTTTTAAAGCAGGAGTTGTTCTTCCCCTTCTTCCCACATGCACACAGCTTACAGATCACACACAGTTTGCTGGGATCTTTGATACTCAAAATTCAAAGTCTTTGGAATGTTCTTACTGATTCTCACAGCTATGTTATTATGCTGAGTTGGCTGAACACAACAGCCAGTGGGGAGGTCAGCACAGTCAGAAACCTCATGGCTGGCAAGTCCGGATCAGCTTTCCTCTCTTCCTATTTACTGCATTTGCACAACAGAAGAGCTGGAGATACACATAGAATCATAGAATG
>VWYK01077061.1:0-20873 GCA_013399775.1 Semnornis frantzii
TATGGAGTAGCCATTCCCTTCCCTGTTCCTCTTCCCAAATAATTCCTTAGCTGTAGAAATAATTTGGGATAGGAATTTACATTATTATTATTATGGAGCAACCATTCCCTTCCCTATTCCTCTTCCCAAATAATTCCTTAACTGTAGAAATAATTTGGGATAGGAATTTACATTATTATTATTATGGAGCAACCATTCCCTTATTCTTCTTCCCAAATAATTCCTTAGCTGTAGAAATAATTTGGGATAGTCACTCAAACTATTATGGAGTAGCCATTCCCTTCCCCATTCTGCTTTCCAAATGCCTCCCTGGCTGTGGCAATCATCCAGGACAGTCACTTCAATGACTGTGGAGCAGCCATTCCCTTCCCCATTCTGCTTTCCAAATGCCTCCCTGGCTGTGGCAATCATCCAGGACAGTCACTTCAATGACTGTGGAGCAGCCATTCCCTTCCCAAGGCCCTCCCTGCCGGCTCCGTGTCCTGCCGCCTCCATCGATCCCATCTTTAGATTCTGTAGGATATTGGAAAATGCAAAAAACCATTTCCTATAATTATTTTGCATCTGCATTCGCTCAAGAAACAGCTGTTGGAAGTTGAGGGGGATGCAAAATGGCACAGCCTGAAGATGTTCTTGTTCATTCAGCTAACTCCTTTTTGATGTGATACCTACTGGCAGGGTTGTGTGGTGAATTCAACTTCTTTGACAGCCATCAGCCCTTACTGACCAGTAGTTTCGTTTTTTAGTACTTAGGGGAAAGATGAGAGAGGGGGGAAAAAAACACCCACCCACAAACCCTTATATTTCCATAATTTAGCTATTTTTTTTTCAGCTGCTGGATCGAAAGCCCCTGCCAACAGCTATCTAAATCAACACCGCGCCAACATGTTCTGCAGTCCGAAGGTCACTCAAACATCTGGCCCCACAGTCTTGTTCTTTAAGGTTTGTCACTGGGCAGCATCTGTTTATAGATTCTTTCTCAACCTCTCTTTGATCACTTTGACAGCAAAAAGAAGCTTCTATCACCCTTGATGTGTTAAGATAAAAATATCAGGAGCCTGGGACCGCTGGGAAGGTTTTGGTGAGGTTTTAAACCGGGCTGCAGCTGCGCTGCTGGGGGTCTGAGCTGCAGCATTTTGGCTTGGCTGAGATAGAGGGAAATTAGGGAGCACTGCCTGCTGTGGAGATTCAAAAAGTATAGATTGTCAGAGCTGATCTGTTCAGTG
Organism: Semnornis frantzii; assembly: GCA_013399775.1. NCBI lineage: Eukaryota > Metazoa > Chordata > Aves > Piciformes > Ramphastidae > Semnornis > Semnornis frantzii. The sequence continues at coordinate 1,227 of VWYK01077061.1, forward strand.
GCAATGTGAAAATGGCTACACTAAGCAGGTCTGGCCCAGCTGAGCTTGGTCAGCACTTTAAAACCCCAAGTTTGGGAAGCGAGCAGAGCCGGCACGTTCAGCTCTACTCTTGTCTGAGCAGTGTTCCAGAACCCCCCAGGACCCCTGTCCTCTGGCTCCTGCAAAGAGTGACCTTCTTCATGCAGGTCTGGGCATGCAGGTCCTGCAAAGAGTGACCTCCTTCATGCAGGTCTGGGCATGCAGGTCCTGCAAAGAGTGACCTCTGTCCTTCCCTCCCTCATATGGAGGGAAAAAACTAAAACTATCATTGCTGCCCTTTTTCCTTCACTGACTTTGAGTTAGCTTTGAGATCTGTCATCTCCCAACAGTGCAGAGCTCCTTGCTTTATTCTATGCAGAACAAGAGGAACTGGCCTGAAATTGTGCCAGGGAAGGGTTAGGTTGGAGATAAGGAAGAATTTCTTAGCTGCAAGAGTGATGAGGGATTGGCACAGGCTGCCCAGGGAGGTGGTGGAGTCCCCATCCCTGGAGGTGTTCAAGGAACACGTGGCCATGGCACCTGGGGCCATGGTGGTGGTGTTGGGTTGGTGGTTGGACTGGGTGACTTTAGAGGGCTTGTCCAGCTGAACGAGTTGTGTGGTTCTGTTCCAAGAATAGAGTGAACCAGATCTCAGGTGATGTTGTCATGTGAAGTTTTACAGTCCTGCCCTCAGTTGGAAGATGTATAAAGCAGGGACAATTGCAATCTGCAGCTTTCTTGTGTGTGAAATGATCACAAAATGCTTACACTTCCTTAGGTTCAACAAGCCCAAGTGTCAGGTCCTGCACTTGTGGCACAACAACCCCATGAAGGCTCCAGGCTTGGGGCAGAGTGTCTGGAAACTGCCCAGTAGAAGGGAACATGGAAGTGTTGGTTGGCAGGCAGGCATGAGCCAGAGTGTGCCCAGGTGGCCAGGAAGCCACCAGCATCCCAGCTTGGAGAGGAGGTTGAAGCCAGGTGGGGGTCAATTTCTTCTCCCCAGTCATGAGGGGAAAAAGGCTCAAGTTGTACCGGGGAGGCTTTGGGTTGGCCATGAGGAAAAACTTACTGACTGAAGGAGTGGTGAAGCCCTGGAACAGGCTGCCCAGGAAAGTGGTGGAGTCCTCATTCCTGGAGGTGTTCAAGCCTGTGGTGATGTGGTGCTGAGGGCCATGGGGCAGTGCTGAGTCAGTGACATTTATGTATCTGTTTGCATTCCTGCTGGGGGTTGTACAGAAAGCCCTGGGGCAGCTGTGACCTCCTTCCCCCCCCAGAACACCTCACCCCTGGGCTGCTCAGGAGGGAGCACTTCATTCTTCCTGAGCCCAGTGTCCTGCTCTGGGGAGCAAGGTGAGCTGGAGCCTGGGTGAGGTTCCCAGGTGTGTGGAAGAGGGCAAAGGTCAACCTTCAGGGAGACTTTCAGGAGAAGTGCTAAGATGCTCTGCAGATCTCCCCTGAAGGAGACCATGCTGGGGACTGTGGGTCTGCAGTGCACAGAGGCTTGGTGCTTCCATAGTGACTGTGAGGAGATGTAGGCTTGGAATTTCAGTTCCAGCTGGGACACTGAGTGCTGCCTGGACTGCTCAGCAGAGACTCCTTCAGAGTAGCTCTGCCCAGAACCTTGCTTTTTGTCAGGACAAAGTGTGGGAATGGCTTGGTCACAGAGTCCCACATCCTGCCTCTCACTGGGTGCTTTGATGTTTGCTTTTGCTGCTTGCTAGGTTGATCTTTCAAATGTGTAGTTTCTACAGAGTCTCAAGATGGCAGGGAAGGGTCCTCTGGAGATCACCCAGTGCAATCTCTCTGCTGAAACAGGGCACCCACAACAGCTTGCCCAGGATCACAGTGCTGAGCCAGGTGAAGGAGACTCCACAACCTCTCTGGGCAGCCTGCTCCAGGGCTCCAGCACCCTCACACCAAAGAGTTTTCTCCTTCTGTTCAGGTGGAACCTCCTGGGCTCCACTTTGGTGCCCATTGCCTCTTGTTCTGGGTACCACTGAGCAGAGTCTGCTTCCATCCTCCTGTCTCCCACCCCTTAGCTCTTGATGGGCATTGATCAGATCCCTTCTGGGGCTGCTCTTCTGCAGGCTCAGCAGCCCCAGGGCTCTCAGCCTTTTCTCTTCAGCATCCTTGCAGCCTCCACTGGACTGTCTGCAGTAGTTCCCTGCTCCTCTTGAGCTGGAGCTCCCAGAGCTGGGGTCAGTGGGATTATCAGCTGCATTTGTGAGTCAGGAAGGGCTTCCAGCTAAGAACCTGGGTCTTAAGTGTGTCAGTTATGTCTTTGAAAGGAGATGCTTGCTCTGGGAGCACAACTGGTTTGAAGCCCCTGGGAAGCCATCCCTGACTCCCTGGCTGCAAGGCAGAGCTGAACTGTTGGCTGATGCTTGTTTGCTGTGGTGAAACCTCCTGGAGGTGAATGCTGAAGGCTGAGAAGCCTTGAGAGTGGACTGAATGCTGTCTTACAGGGGCTGTGAGCATTTTGAGGCTTGGCCTCTTCAGAGCTGCCTTCCAACCCCTACAATCCTGTGATTATTTTGCCACATTTCTTGTGCAAACAACCAGGCCCAGAACCATTTGTGCCACCTGTAGTTAAAACTGAGATAATCCCAGCAATTTGAGGAAATCTTAGCTGATTAATACCCATTTCTGAGTTGCTTGCTGCAGTGCAAGATAATTAATTGTAAAGACACTTTGAGAGGCAAAGCAATAATCTTCTCTCACCAAAAGCAAATGTTTTAAAAAGTGAGGGAATTGATAATGCCATTAGTGATGGAGACACTGCAATAACCTGACCTCCTTGCTGGCAAGTTGGTGCCTAGGGACAGTATTAAGCCAGACATTAAACTGCAATGGAGGAGAAGATTCTCTTCATCCTTGCAGCCTAGCAAATGGCAGATGTCAGAGAGCTGTGGAGCTGCTGAGGTGGAGATTTCAGAGCAGGTCTGGAAGGTGCAGACCTGTGTCCATCAGTGGATCTTCACAAGGTCACTCTCTGTACACCCTAGAAGAGTGCAGGAAGAGGAGTGTGGCCACCAGGTCGAGGGAGGCTCTCCTGCCCCCCTAGTGAGGCCACATCTGGAGTGTTGAGTCCAGTCCTGGGCTCCCCAGCTCAGGAGAGACAGGGAACTACTGCAGAGGGTGCAGCAGAGGCTGTGAAGATGATGAGGGGCCTGGAGCACACCACTAAACCATGTCCCTCAGCACAGTGTTTGTACTTTAAATACATCACAAGAAAATTAAACTGAACTAAACAAAAAACAACCAAAAAAACCCCAAACTAACCCCAAGGACTTCTAACTACAAGAAGACATCTTTGGACTTTTAGATCACAGAATCATTTTGGTTGGCAGAGACCTTTCAGATCAAGTCCAACCCTTACCCCAGCACTGCCAGCTCACCACTGCCCCATGGCCCTCAGCACCACATCTGCACAGCTTTGAGGCCCCTCCAGAGATGGAGACCCCAGCAGTGCCCTGGGCAGCCGAGCAGATGCCTGCAGCCTGGCTCGAATGGCTGTGCTTGTGCTGCTCAGGGCTGCAGTTGTGGCAGGACCACGAAATTGCAGCAGCTGTGGCCTGAGCACTCTCCCTCCTCAGTGCTGTGACTCACTCAGCTCTGGGCACTGCTTCAGTTGTTACATAGATGATTTCCCTCGTAATTGTTGGCAGTTTTGCTGCCTTGTTGTTCCCTTCTTCCTTGGCAAACAGGATTGTTTCAGTGCTGCTGCAGCTGCCTGTTGCTGCTGTGGGCTCAGCCAGCTGTGAAGCTGCACCTTGGGTTTCTTCTGGCCCTGCTCTTGGTTATCAAATGCAGCCCAGCCATTGGGCCTGATCCTGGGGGATATGCCCCTTCCAGCTGTATTCCCCTTCCAGCCATTCCAATGGCAGTTCAGGCTGTTCCTTTGTGTGTCTGGGTCATTTCCCTTGGCTGTCACTGCCTGGCCCTCCTGGAGCCTTCAGTCATTCTTCTCTGCTGGGCACTAAATCCAGGTTTCTGCTCAGGAGCTGTTGTTGGATCTTCTGATCTCTTGTTTACCCATCAGTGCTGTAGGTGAACATCAGGGGGTGATGGTCTGGGGCAAAGCATGTCTGAGACACCACTGTCACAGGTCAGGGCTGGGCTGGCACCCCAGGGCAGTGCCAGAGGCTCTCCAGGAGCCCCTCTCCCTTCCCAAAGGGAAGGAGAGAGACTGATGGGGTGGGAAAGAAACTAAGCCAGCTGGGGTAGAAAGAAGAACAATGCCATGGAATAGAGACTCAGAGACACAAACCACTGTGGGACCCAACCCCTGATGGCAATGAGGGCACCTTTGGCATCACTGCTGCTGGGGGCAGGCTCTGGGCAAGTCCCAGACTGACTCCATGGCAGATGGGAACTGGATTGAGGAGCTGGATTCTGGAACTGGATTCAGGAGCAGAGGGATCAGGATGGGAGGCAGAAGGGACAGAGTCCTCCTGGGACAACAGCTATGGAAGCAGCAAAGGCTTGACCCTGGGGATCCCTCAGCTCTCTCCTGAAGATGCCATCCATGGGCTGCAGTCCCTTGTTGGGCAGTTCAGGGTCTCCTGTCCTATCTACTTCTCCCCACAGCTGCCAGCTCTGCCTTGCTGCCCCCCAAGGTGTGGCACAAGCTGTGGCAGTGCCCTTGGTGTGCAGAGCAGCAGGTCTGAGGCAGAGGCTTTGTGCAGCACAGCCCTTGGCAGGAACTGTCCCCAGCAGCTTCTCCCTGCTAGCAGCAGCCCCTGGCTGAGCAAAGCTGCCCTGAGCTTGAGAGAGTGCCTGAGGGAGGCAGAGCTGGAAGGGACAGCAGTGAGCAGGGCTGGGGCTGGGCAGGCTCACAGCAGGGCACAGTGCAGCAGCTTCCCAGAGCAGCATCCATCTTCAAGCATTCAGATCCTTGACCCAGGAGCCCTTTTGGTAGCTCTTTGAGACCACAGCTCCATTTTGATACCACTTTTGCTGCTGACTGGGCTGAGCTTGCCGGGGGCTGCTTGGGAAGTTGATAGCTACCAGGACAATTTCTATTTTCCAAATGAAACAATGCCCCCTGGTGCTCTAGGATTCCAGAGGTCTGGTTTTACAGGCAAAATAGAAAATAAACCCAAATAAAAATCTCTTCAGACAGATCCTTCTTGTCCCCAAATCTGTCACCAACCACTCAAAATGCTGTCACTGTCACTCAGAGGGACCAGGGAACAGCACTGTCAGTGCTGAGCAGCAAAGAGAAGTCATAAGGAGAAGAGGAGGGAAGGAAAGCAGAGTGGAAAAGGGACACTTTGGTTAGGCAGGGTAAAAGGATGTTACAGAAGAGAAAAAAACAAAATGGGAGAGAGAATAAAATGGGAGAAAAATAAGAAGAGAGGAAAGGAACAGTCAAAGAAAAGTCAGATTCAAGCTGTCTGCCCAGTGGAATGTAAAATCTGGAGAGAGATGGAGAAGGAGCAATAATAGTAAAAACTGGGAAGCCTTTTTATAATAAAAACTGGATTTAATAAAGGTATTACAGAGGGGGAGGACAAAGGGGGGAAACAGGAGACATGCAGTCAAGAGCAGTAAATTAAAACAGCAAATCTAGAAAGGGAGAGGAGACAAAGTAGAAATGAGGTGCTAGAAGGTGTTTACTAAGTGCATGGAAGCTGCAGAGATGAGGAGGGTCAGTGGAGCTTCATCTCTTCTGTGCACTAACAAAACTGATTTTTGGTGCAGAAGTTTTAAACCAAAGTCCCTCCTGAGGAAGATTGAAGGCAGAGTGATAAGCAGTGGAAGGAGACAGTTGGTCTCACTTCAGTTTAGTCTGTCACTAGCATTTGAGCCCACAACAGTTAAGGTGCTGAAGTACAAAGTGATTCCTGCTGGGCACAGCACATGTGTGAGCCCTGAGAGCAGTGCTTGTCCTGTTTGCAGACAGCAGGCTCCAAGGGAGGATGGTCTGAAACTAAAGGAGAGAAATTTAGCTGGAGAAGGAAGAAATCTTTACACTGAAGGTGGTGAGACCCTGGCCCAGGTTGCCCAGAGTGGTGGGAGATGCTCCATCCCTGGAGGCATTGCAGGTCAGGTTGTTTGGGGCTCTGAGCAATCTGCTCTGGCTGCAGCAGGAGTTGGACTGGACAAGCTTGGAAGGTTCCTTCCAACCTAAAGCATTCTGTGATTCTGTGATGACAGGGCTGGTGAGGAGTGTGTCCAAGGGTGTGCACTGCCCGTGCTGAGATCTGCTTGGAGGGTAAGCAGCACTCCTGAGGAGCAGGCTTGCCCAAGCTGCAACTCTGCTGTGGTTGGAAACTTGAGCCTTTATAGAAGGATGACCTCTGAAGGTCCTTTCCATAACTCCATGAATCTCTACCTTCTTGCATCAGTAGAGCAGAGGGGGCCATGAATCACCATCTCTGGTGGAGCAGGAGGCAAAGACTGCTCCCAGAGCTGTCTGCAGAACTGGGACAGAGAGAGCAAAGCTCCTCTGTGCTGCAGGTCCAGGCATGCCAGCAGCCCTTGCTCTGGGGTTTCTTTCCAGTCACAGGCAAGGCTGAAACAGCCCAGCTCAGGAGCAGGGATGTCTGCACATGGCTTTGAGGGAGCTTTGTGTTGCTGAAGTCCTGGAGCAGCAATGAGTCACTCGAGCCCCTCACTGTAAGCTGGAATAGCCTGAAGGCTGCTCTAAATCATTCTGCTGGCCAGTGACCCTGCAAAGGCAGAGAGGGGTTGCTGGGGCATAGCAAAGCCCTGGTTGTACTTCCCTTGGCCATGTCCTCCAGCCTGGGCAGGGGAGCTGTTGGGAGGGGTGAGGGGAAGTGGGGGAGAAAGAGGGAAGAGAAAGCAGAGAAAGAGCTCTGATGTCTCTCGTGCTGCAGGACTTTGCTGTGGCTGGCAGAGATCCAGCAGCTGATCCCAGCATGGGCAAGAGACATCCTGTGGCTGGGCAGTGGCCAGGTGTGATGGCAGAGTCTGACTTGAACAATCTGCTCTTCAGAGTTGCTTTTGGAGGCTGTTCAGGTGGTGTAGAGTCCTCATCCTGTCGGGCTGCAGGGGGTCACACTGTGGGCAGCTTGGTTGGCTCTGTCAGTGCAGTGATGTGAGCCAGGTGTGGGGTCTCAGTACCACCTGGCTCTGGAATAGTTCAGTTGGTGGTGCTCTGAGGGTTTACATCACTGGGTCTGGCTCTTGGTGTCGTTTGGTTTCTGTTTCCCTATCACATCTTTTCCTTCCTTCCTTCTTTGCTTTTAAGAGAAGAATTCTGAGTGCCAGCAGCACCAAGTAACTGTGATCATTCTTTGTTCAAGAATCCTAACTCCAGACTCTCAAGGTCAGGCTCGATGGAGCTTTGAGCAGGCTGATCCAGCTGGGAATGTCCCTGTTTGCTGCTTGGCCTGGGACAAGATGACCTCCAGAGGGTCCTTCCAACCCAGGGCATTCCCTCACTCTGTAGTCACACTTTGGATCCGGATGGTTTGGTGCTGTTGTTGGATCAGCACCACCCCTGAGGTGACCCCAAAACATGATGGAAGCTGCAACTGAGAGCAGGATGTGTTTGCAAACCCTGCTGTCAAGGTCCTGGTCTTGCTGTTTCAGTGTGAGCAAACTGCTGGTGGCTTAGAAAATGCTGCAGCTTTCCAAGGCAAAGCACTGCTGTTATCTGAGGCAAAAGGATGCCATCCTTTGACCAGCAAGGGTGGAACAGTGCTGCTGTGTAACCAGCTGTGGTGTGCATGTGCACTGTAATCCATCAGGAGATTCATTGGGTGGCTTTATAGTAGCTTGGCTTTCTCTGGGGTTTAGAACAGAAGTTTGTGAAGGGCAGAAGAAAGCTGTGTTGGTTGATGTGTGTCAACTCTGGTCGACACAGCAGCTGAGGACTGCATCTTCAGGGTGTAAATTCATTTAGCTGAGTGGATGCCAGGAGAGCTGTGTCAGTCTGCAGCACCTTAACCTCTGTCCTGAGGGCATCCAATGCCACCAGCAGGCACCTCTCAAATGGGATCAGTGGAGTTCTCTGGAAAGGATTCAGTTCTTGCCTGCTAGGAGCTTTGGCTCCAGCAGTGGTCCTGAAGAGACACAGAACCTCTGTCTGCTGCCTTTAATCACAACTGAAGGGAAAACTCTTCCATGTTGTCCCTGAGTTTGGGAACAGCTAGCATGCCCAAGACACTGGCACAGGTTGCCCAGGGAGGTTGTGGAGCACAGAAGCCCAGAATGTGATCTTTGAAGCACATTGGGTGCTTGTGTGCTCCACAACCTCCCTGGAGGTGTTCAGCACCAGGTTGGATGAGGCCTTGAGTGCCCTGTGTAGTGGGAGGTGTCCCTGCCTATGGCAGGAGGTTAGAACTGGCTGAGCTTTGAGGTCCCTTCCAACCTTCCCATTCTATGATTTGTGGGAGCTTGGAGGCAGCAGTGAGAAGTGAATAGATGCTCTCTGCCCTCCCAATGAACACAGCAGGCAGGGCTGGAGAGCACTTCCAGCCATGTTCCTTTGCAGGGCAGAGCCCACTGAGGAGGTGTCTGTGATTGAGCAGCAGGATGGAGCTGACATCATGTCCTGACAGGCACCAAAGCATCCAGGATTATTTACTGGCTTCATTTCTCCTTGAGGATTGATGGCTCAGCCTGGCGTTTCATTTGCTGGAGGTAGTTTATGATCTGATGATGTCTCCTCACATATTTGAGTCAGGCACATTATGGAGCATTGTTGCTTGATGTTTTTCTTATTGCTGGGAGTGAATTTTGGGCTTTTTTTTCACACAGTATCTTCATTTAATTAGAGAAGACAATCAAGAGTGGCTTTTTTATTCTCTGTTCTTTCCCCCTTCCCCACAAAAAGAAAGAATCTGTTTTAATTTAACCATCCTCTGTCCTGCTCTCTTGGGTTATCTTCCAGTTAAAATGCCCAACTCTCTTTTTTTGGTTGGTTTAGCATAACAATAGTCAAATTCTCTGCTTCTTCCACTGCAACAAAAGCACTCAGATGTCAGTTCCTAGATTGACATAATCAGCTTTGTCTCTTAATTAGAAAAAGAGAATAAAGCTGTTCAGGGGTGTCAATAAAATGACAGATGCAGCACTGGCAGAAGGCTATGTTGGACCAGGATGGTGCAAATGCTTGCAGTGGAGATGGAATCACAGAATCATTAAGAGAGGGTGAAGTTTGTTGCTTGTTTGTTTTGGGTTGGTTTTTTTTTTTGCTGGTAACCTTTTATTTCTCATTTTCTTAACATTTTTATCAAATTGAAAAATAATTAAGCCAAAGGTAGATAAATGCAGCAGGTGAAGGGAACAGTTGTTGGGGATGGAGAACTTCAGTTCCTTCTGGAAAGGCTCAAGGGGGCTATGGGAAAGCTGGGAAGGGACTTTTTGCAGGGGGAGGTTGTGGTGATGGGATTAGAGGGAATGGATTGAAGCTTGAGGAGGGCAGAGTTAGGCTGGAGGTGAGGAAGAAATTGTTGCCAGGGAGGGTGGTGAGACACTGGCACAGGTTGCCCAGGGAGGTTGTGGAGTGCAGAAGCACCCAATGTGATCAAGGATCTGTGCTTCTGTGCTCCACAACCTCCCTGGAGGTGTTCAGGACCAGGCTGGGTGAGGCCTTGAGCAGCCTGGGGCTGGTAGGAGGTGTCCCTGCCCATGGCAGGGAACTGGAACTGACTGAGCTTTCAGGTCCCTTCCAACCCATCAATCAGTTGCTAAGCAAAGCAGAGCTGTAGCTTGGGCAAACCTGCTCCTCATTGCTGCTTACCCTCAAAGCACATCTCAGCATGGGCAGTGCACCCTTTGGCCCTGCTTTGGTCCACTCCTCCTCATCCCTGTGGTCATGGAATGCTTGAAGTTGAAGGGACCTTTGAGGGTCATCCAGTCCAGCCCCCTGCAGTCAACAGGGGACACCTGCAGCTGGAGCAGGTTGCTCAGAGCCCCCAAAAACAAGGTTGGGACATCTCCTACCTACCTGGGCTACCTGGGCCAGGGTCTCACCACCCTCACTGTGCTCCATACTTCACAGCAGAGGAATTTAAAACATCCTCAGTCCCAGCTGCTCTTCCACCTTAGGAGTTTCAGTGAATAATTTCCCACTTCCTGTGACTGCAGCACATAAAATATTCCTGATTTCCCTAAAGCTGGCATCAGTGAGGTTACCTGAACCCCACAAGGATGTTGTCACACAAATATGAGGCCAGGAGCTTCATTCAGGCTTAACCCTTCTGCCCTTGAGCATAATAGAGTTTACATAAATATTTAAGACCAATTAAAGGAATATATTTCCCAAGCAGCAGAGCATTGTTCTCAGGCCCTGCACTGGAGCTCTTAAATTAATACATATTAAAGCTGTTATGGGCTCAGTGGAGTTTTAAGCTCAGGAGAGGGAAAAGCAGATGAGAGCAGCTCTGGTGGAGGTCAGGGTGGGGTTGCCTGTGAGCTGCACAATCAACCCAGGGAGGAGAGGCCACAACCATCCCTGTGCTGCCTTCTTCCAGCATCCCAGGAAGAGCTGTGGGCACACTGAGAAGGCAGCAACTGTCTCCATTCTGATATTTGCTAAATTAAATTGAGGAGCAGCTGTTTTGTGGGAAATAGCTTATTCTTTTATGGTGGGGTGGGGTTGTTTGTTTTTTTGAGGTGTTTTGTTTTGTTGGGTTTTTTTTAGTCTTTAAAAATAAAAATGTTTAGAGAGACTTCAGAATTTCCCCCATAATGAGAGGTCTGCTTTCAGAAGTGCTCAGCAAATGTCTACACTTTGGAGAGCCTTAGCATGGTTTGAAGGGTCATTGAGTATTTGGGGGTGACCCAGATGAGGCTTGTGAGGAGCAGCTGAGGGAACTGGAGAAAAGGAGACTGAGGGGAGACCTCCTCACTCTCTACAACTGCCTGAAAAGAGGTTGGGGCCAGGGGGGGTTTGGTTTCTACTCCAAAGGAACCAGTGGAGAACAAGAGGAAACAGCCTCAAGGTGCAACAGGGGAGGTTTAGCTTGGATGCCATGAGAAGTTTCTCCATGGAAATGGTTGTGAAGCCCTGGAACAGGCTGCCCTGGGCAATGGTGGAGTCCCCATCCCTGGAGGGGCTTCCGAGTGATGTAGATGTGGTGCTGAGGGCCATGGGTTGGTGGTGAGCTGGCAGTGCTGGGTTAAGGGTTGGACTTGATGAAAGGTCTGTTCCAAGCAAAATGATTCTAGGAAATTACTGGAAGAGAGAAAAGAGGCTTCTGTGGTGAATGGATCACAGAACAGTTAGAGACCTGAGCAGCATAAAACTTGTGCACCTTTAGGGAAAAAAGTAACTGTGCCTCTCAGAAACCCTCAGAGTCTGGGCCATGAAGAACTTTTCACAAAAGGTTTGCATTTTTCTGTGAGAGAAGCAAAAGGGAGGGGGAAAAAAAGGCTGTAAAGATTCCCTGGTTGGTTTGTTTCCATCAGCAGCTCTCCCAGTTTGTCTCACGTTCCCACTTGAGTCTGACTTTGCTGTGCTGCTCTTTTTGGGAGCACAGATAAATAATTCTCTCCTTGGTGTGCTCAGAAGTGTATTTCTGCTTTTTCCTGAGCCCTTTCCCTTCCTCTTATCCAGCAGAAAAATAGGAGGTTGTCAGTGCTGCAGCATCAAATCTCCAGCCCAGGTTGCTCAAGGTCTCATCCAGCCTGGTCCTGAACACCTCCAGGGAGGTTGTGGAGCACAGAAGCACAGAATGGGAGATCTCCAGAATGGGCAACATCCTTGTGGGGTTCAGGTAACCTCACTGATGCCAGCTTTTTTTACATCCTTTTACTCAACATAAGCCTGCAGGATGTGAACTGAGAATCCAAAGGGAGGAGAGTGAATGTTGCTAAAGGTCTCCTCTGCTGCTTCTGCAGGGGTTGCTTTTTTATATCACATGGATTCAACTTGAAACATGGAGAGCTACTGGTGGGCAGTGAGGCAGATAACCTAGGTGGGGTGTTTAAGGCATGTCAGAAGAAGCAGTGGATGAATATTTGGAAGATCACAGCTCACAGGATGTGAGGGGTTGGAAGGGACCCAAAGAGCTCATCCAGTCCAACCCCTGCCAGAGCAGGACCAGACAATGCAGCTCAGGGCACACAGAACACATCCAGACAGGCCTGGGAAGGCTCCAGAGAAGGAGACTCCACAACCCCTCTGGGCAGCCTGTGCCAGGGCTCTGGGACCCTTCCAGGCAAGAAGTTGCCCCTTGTGTTGAGCTGGAACCTCCTGTGCTGCAGCTTCCATCCATTGCTGCTTGTTCTATCCCAGGCAGCAGTGAGCAGAACCTGTCCCCCCCCCTCCTGACCCCCAGCCCTCAGATAGTTCTAAACATTGATTCAATCCCCTCTCAGTCTTCTCTTCTGCAGACTAAGCAGCCCCAGGTCCCTCGACCTCTCCTCCCCAGGGAGTGCTCAGTCCCCTCAGCATCCTCATAGCTCTGTGCTGGACTCTCTCCAGCAGGTCCCTGTCCCTCTGGAGCTGGGGAGCACAAAACTGAAGGCAGTGCTCAAGATGGGGTCTCAGCAGGGGCAGAGGTGGAGGAGAACCTCCCTGGATCTGCTGGACACACTCTGCTTAATACACCCCAGGATCCCATTGGCCTCTTGGCCACCAGGTTATGTGTTGGGGTTTTTTGTGTCCTCACAGACAGAAAAGACCTAATGCTGTGAGCAGGGGAAACCTGGAGCTGCTAAAGTGAGATAAAATCCATAGGAGGGTAGACCTCCTGGCTTCCTCCTGTCCTGGGTCACCTGTCTTCTCCTGCTCATAATCCAAGCAGACACTCCAGACATCACATTTCTGGGGATTACCTTTCTTGGGGCTGAAGCCTTTGGCCTCATTCTTTTCCTCACAGTTAAGAGCATTCAGAAGCCCTTGGAAAGACACTGTCTGTCATGTCTTGTTGCTTAAATATCGTGATCCAGCCTGTGAATAAGCTCAAACTGCTCTGACATCTTCATAATAGCTTTTGTTCTGCTTCTGTAGCCATCCATCTTCCTGCCTTAAAGTCCCCTCAGCAGGGAGTGCTGCAGCCTGGCCGTGGCCAGGCTGGTGGTGCTGTAGGGAAGCCAGACCCAGAGCTTGAGTTTGGAACCAGAAGATGCCTTGAAAGGTGAAAATGTGTATGAGTGGTACTGTGAGTCCTTTTTTTGCCCCTGGTTTATGGGTTAGGGTTTTTTGCCCTTTGGTGAGAAGTGAATGGTCAGGCTGAGGGCACTGAGTGTACCTTCAGGAGGGTTGCAGATGGCATTGAGCTGAGTGTTGATCTGCTGGAGGGCAGGAAGGCTCTGCAGAGGTCTGGCCAGGCTGAGGTCACTCGTCTGAGGCAAGTGCTGAGTGCTGCCCCTGGGGCACAGCAAGCCCAGACTTTGGGCAGAGTGGCTGAAAAGGCCCAGGAGGTGTTGGTGGTGAGCTGGCAGCATGCCCAGCTGGCCAAGAAGGGCATCCTGGCCTGGATCAGCAATGGTGTGGGCAGCAGGGCAGGGATTGTGCCACTGTGCTGAGCAGTGGTGAGACCACAGCTCAAATCCTACCTTCAGTTCCAAAGAGGACACTGAGGGGCTGGAGAGTGTCCAGAGAGGGGCAACAGAAGTTGTGAAGGGTCTGGAGAAAAGAGGTCTGGTGAGGAGCAGCTGAGGGAGCTGGGTTTGTTCAGCCTGAATGGAGACCTCATTGCTCTCTGCAGCTCCCTCAAAGGAGGTTGGGGTGGGGTGGGGGTTGGTCTCTTCTCCCTGATGCCAGGTGGTAGAATCATAGAGTCATAGACTGTCAGGGGCTGGAAGGGACCTCCAGAGTTCATCTGGTCCTGCCCCCCTGCCAGAGAAGCATCACCCAGAGTCACACTGGAAGGCATCCAGATGGTTTTTGAATGTCTCCAGAGAGGGAGACTCCATAACCCCCCTGGGCAGCTCTGTCACCCTCGTAGTGAAAAAATTCTTCCTCAGGTTCACAAGGAACCTCCTGTGCCTCAGCTTCCCCCCACTGCCCCTTGTCACTGAGCATCACCAAGCAGAGGCTGCTCCAGCCTCCTGGCACTCACCCCTCCGTGAGTGAGGTCACTCCTTAGTCATCTCCTCTCCAAGAATGAAAGGCAATGGTCTGAAATTGTGCCAGGGCAGGGTTACATTGGAGATGAAGAACAATTTGTCTGCTGCCAGAGTGTTCAGGGGTTGGGACAGGCTGCCCAGGGAGGTGGTGGAGTCCCCATCCCTGACAGGTGTTAAACTGTGGCCACAGCACTGGGGGCCCTGGTTTGGTGGCAATGGTGGGGCTGGGCTGATGGTTGGACTGGGTGAGCATTGAGGTCTTCCCAAGCCAACCTCAGCAGGAAGCAGTCAGCTGAGTGCCGCTGCCACGTGGGGCTGCTCCTGTGCCCGGGCTGGCTGCCTCAGCACCAGGTGCCAGTCACAGCTCAGCAGAGGATTTGCAAGATTATAGGACAGGGAGGGGAGGGGAAAAAGAAGAGAAGGGAGGGGGAAAAAAAAAATAAGCTGAAGGTTAAGCATGGGGCACAATAGAGATTACTTATGGTAATGAATTGTATAATTTTTCTAGACAGAGCTGGATTAATGTTTATCCCAGGCAAGAGATTACAGGATGTCTGATTCCAGTTGTAAACAGACATTATTAAGCAGAAGGTTTATGTTCATGAAATGAGACTATGGGTGTTAAAGCACTTATGATTTATTATGTGCAAAGAGAAAAATTAACCTGTTCATCTGCTGCACTGAGAGATGTGCTGGGGAGTTGTGGGTTGGTGGTTTTTTGGCTTGGTTTTGATTTTTTGTTTGGTTTGTTTTTTCTTTTTCCTTTCCCTTTGCATAATTTGGAAGGCATCTGCTCCTTTGGAATATGAAATAAAGCAGCCCAAGGAGGAGGATTCTCTTCTGCTTTATGCTGATCCCATTGCCCTCTGCTGCAGCCCTGGCAAAATGGTGTAACCAGCTAAAAAAAAGCCCCAGAACTGGCCTGGTGTGCTCTTGGAGAGCACTAATATCTCTAGGAGAGAGAACCTTGGCAAAGCCTCTGTGCTGGAGGATCTTTAGGGTATTTTCTTTATGGTTAAAGGAAAAGTTAATATTCAGAGAGCTTAACAAATGACCTGATTTGGGTTCCCCAAATAATTCCCTTTCACTCAGGGAGTTGAAATAGAAACATAATTGGCAGCATAATGGTTGGAGATCTTCAACTTGAAAAAAAAACCAAATAATTATTGAATCAAATTCTCTCCTAGCTCTTGCTGCAGCCTGGTTTTCTCCTGCTTTATTCCATCACTGCTGTTTGAAGTGAGATCTGGCTACAGCTCCCACATTTTTTACTGCTGCTTTATCTCAGCAGCCAGAGAATCAAACTGGAGTCAGAGACTTCTGCACCCATAGACTCACAGAACTGTTCTGATTGGAGAAGACCTTTAGGATCATCAAGTCAGAGAACTGCTTTGGTTGGAAAGGTCCTTTCAGATCATCAGGTCCAACCACTCTCTAACCCTACCCAAGCTGCTGCTAAACAATCTCCCTCAGCACCACATCTCTGCCTCTTTTCAGCCTCTGCAGGGATGGGGACTCAGACACCTGGGCAGCCTGTGCCAGTCTTTGAGAACCCTTTCAGGGAAGAAGTTTCTTCTAAAGCCAACTTGGAGAGTTGGAGCAACTTGAGGCCATTTCTTGTCTTCTCACTTCAGTCCAACCATTCCCTAACTCTACCAAGTCTGGTAGAAGGAGGACATGGAACTGGCTACTCCAAGCTCTCCTGGAAGCCTTCTCCTCTCCAGGCTGCAGAGCCCCAACTCTCTCAGCCTGTCCTCACAGCAGAGCTGCTGCAGCCCTCTCAGCATCTTGGTGGCCTCCTCTGCACTGCTCCAACACTTCCATGTCCTTCCTGTGCTGGGGGCTCCAGAACTGCACCCAGGACTGCAGCTGGGGTCTGAGGAGAGCAGAGCCAAGGGGCACAATCCCCTCCCTTGCCCTGCTGCCCACACTGCTCTTGCTGCAGCCCAGCACACAGTTGCTGTCTGGGCTGCACTCACACTGCAGCCTCCTCTTGAGCTTTTCATCACCCCAGACCCCCAGGGCCTGTTCCTCAGGGCTGCTCTCAGCCATTCCCCACCCAGCCTGCAGCTGTGCTTGGCATTGTGCCTACCCAGCTGCAGGACCTTTTGGTTGGCCTGGGCACAGCTCTGCAGCCTGTGCAGGTCCCTCTGGATGGATCCCTGCCCTCTAGCAAGTGACTGTGCCACACAGCTTGGTGCCAGCTGCACACTTGCTGAGGCTGCACTGATCCCTCTGTCCATATCACATGTCTGCAGATTTATTCTCTAGGCCCTAGTAAGTGACAGAGCTGACCTCCATCCTCCAAAGAGGGGGAATGAAGTCACATTTCTGTTGCCAGTCTGCCATGGGTCAGGAGCTGTGCTGGTGTTCTGTGTGCCTGGGCAGCTGCCTGGCAGTGTTCAGCTCACTGCTGCTGAACTAACCACGTCTGAAGCCAACGGTGACCCTCGTGTCTGCACCACAGCAGAATGTCTCCCTGATGTCATCCTGCAGACTTGGAGCATTAAGTTAATTTTCCCCTGGATTTCTGAGCTGCCTCCTTTTTCAGCCAGCAGAGAGCTGGTGAAGAATACAGCTTCTGACCGCCTGACAGGACGGGAAGGGGCAGTGAGATGCACTCAATTAGAAGATGACAAAAAGCCTGTCTAAATATTTGTCAGGATGCTACTTTCCAGGGCAGTGTGTCCAGCCTGGAAAGTGAAAGGCAGCTGCTCTCCAGGCTTCAGGGGCTGGTGGGGGAGTGGGGAAATCACCCAGGTTCTTCCCAGGCTTGGAGGGGATAAGTGAGGGTATGGAGCAGGCTGTTCTGCTTCCAGGGCTGGTGATCCCCCCTCTGGTAGTCTCAGATTGGTTCTCTTCTTGCCTTGGCTTCCTTCACAGAATTAACCATTGTAAAGTTTCCTGGGCCACTTGAGCAAAGGGTGTTGCTGTTTGGCTGCTGGAGGATGATTATTGCTGTGGTTTAGGGGAGGCATGGGGCATGGCTCTGCAGTGAAAAACCCACCACAGATCCAACAGAGACCCAAAGCCACAGAACCCAAAGAAAGGACAAACTCAGGGGCTGGAGCAGGAGGATTCCTCATTTACCAGCAGAGGTTTTACTGGTTTTAGCAGAGGGATAACTGATTTCCATGGGGGGGTTGGGCCACAAACCCCAAACAAACATCTGAGCCAGGGTAGGTGTATTGGCTGTCACATTGTGGGGTTTGGACCAGGAGCTTTAGTGGTTTTCCAGGGGGCTTAGTGGTTTGCAGAGGGTTTGGGCCACAAGAACTCAAGAAATGAAGAAGCTCAGGGCAAATTGTTTGGTTTGGACCAGGAAATTTAGTGGTTTTCCGGGGAGCTTAGTGGTTTGCAGAGGGTTTGGGCCACAAGAGCTCAAGAAATGAAGAAGGCAGGGCTAACTGTTTGGTTTGGACCAGGAGATTTAGTGGTTTTCCAGGGGGCTTAGTGGTTTGCAAAGGGTTTGGGCCACAAGATGACTCACAAGATGATGGTAACAGGGAATGATTCTGATCAAACACCCTTAAACTGCAGAATGGTAACAGAGGATGATTCTAACTAAGTATCCTTAAACTACAGAATAGTAACAGAGACTGATTCTAGCCAAGTATCGTAAGGTAGGGAATAGTAACAGAGGATGATTCCAAGTGTCCTTAAGCCACAGAATGGCAACAGAGGATGATTCCAATCAAATATCCCTAAAATACAGACTGGTATCAGGGGATAATTCTAAGTATTCTTAGAAACACCCAGGCCAGGGCAAGTGTGTTGGGTTGTGACCAGGAGGTGTAGTGGTTTAGCAGAGGGGAAAACCAAGGATGTTTTCCAGGGAATGTTGAAAGCTGACCCTCAGGATGAGGAGCCACAGAGAACGTGGTGCTGTGGGATGTGGTTTAACAGGGACTTGGCAGTGCTGGGTTAATGCTTGGTCTCAATGATCTAAAAAGGACTTTCCCAGCCCAGAGGAGTCTGTGATTGTACCTGCCACATCTCTTTATCCATGAGCTGGATTCACAGCAACTCTTTTTAAAGGAAAAGAGCAAATCTCTGGCTTGGAATTTCCTGCTTGGGAGGTTTGACTGAGTGGGATGGAAGCTGCAAGCAGAGCAGATCCCATTTCCCTTTTCTCTTTCTGCCGCGGCAGTTCAAAGGGAGTCTGGGACCATGACAGGGTTAATCCAGCTCCATAAAAATCCCTGCTGCCTATGATAGCAGTAAAGCTTGTGATCTCTTGATCTTTGATTAGATCCCAGCTAGTAAATACCTCGTGTTTAATCAGAATGGAGTTATTCTGCACGGAGTCTAAGTCACCTTCACAGATGGGCTGGGGCCGCGGAGTTGGTGCCGAGCGCTTGCTGTAATCCTTGCCGGAGCAGGCAGCCTGTGGGGCTCTTTGTTGTAAAGCTGAGTCGAGCAACTGAAGAGCAGCAGGAAGGAAAGGAGCACGACAGTGTGGGAAGCCTTTTTTAAAATTATTTTTATTTTTTCCCCCACTTAAGGACAAATGTAACTTAGTTGATTGTTAAAAGGCGTTTTCTGCTCTTGCAGCAGCACAAGGAGCACACCGTGGCTGGGTTTAGACTGGGATGCAAACAGCATTGGCTGGAATTTCACCTTCCAACTGTGCCTACGTGTTCCTAGCTTAGGAATATAGAGAAATTGAGATTTAATGTGGTCAGTGTTCATCCTCTGCTGTTATGCTGTATTTTAAGGATGTCTACCTAGAATCATCCTCTGTTACCATTCTGTGTTTTAAGGATACTTAGAATCACCCCTGATACCAGTCTGTGTTTTAGGGATATGTGATTAGAATCATCCTCTGTTACCATTCTGTATTTTAAGGATACTTAGAATCACCCCTGATACCAGTCAGTGTTTTAGGGATATGTGATTAGAATCATCCTCTGTTACCATTCTGTGTTTGAAGGATACATGTTTAGAATCATCCTTTGTTAGTATTCTGTATTTCAGAGATATTTGATTAGAATCACTCCCTGCTACTATTCTGTATTTCAAGGATACTTAGAATCATTCCCTGCTCTCATTCTGTATTTCAGAATTACCATTCTGTTATCTTAAGGATACTTAGAATCATCCTTTGTTAGTATTCTGTATTTTAGGGATCTTTAATTAAAATCATCCTCTCTTATCACTCTGTATTTTAGGGCTATTTGGTTAGAATCATCCCCTGCTACCATTCTGTATTGGTAAGGATATTTAGAATCATTCTCTGGTGTTATTCTGTATTTTAAGGATGCTTAGTTAGAACCATCCCCTGCTACCATTCTCTGTTTTAAGGATATTTGATTAGAATCATCCTCTGTTACCATTCTGTATTTTAGAGATACTTGGAATCATCCTCTGCTACTATTCTGTATTTTAGAGATACTTGGTTAGAATCATCCTTTGTTAGTATTCTGTGTTTTAGGAATCCTCTCCTGTTACCTCTCTGTATTTTAGGGCTCCTTGGTTAGCATCATTCCCTGTTACCTCTCTGTATTTTAGGGCTCCTTGGTTAGCATCATTCCCTGTTACCTCTCTGTATTTTAGGGCTCCTTGGTGAGTATTATTCCCTGTTCCCTCTCTGTATTTGGGCTCCCCGTGTTTAATATCACTCCCTGTTACCTC
>VWYK01077063.1:0-25251 GCA_013399775.1 Semnornis frantzii
TGGCTTTTAATTTTTATTTGAAAGGTGTTTGCTGTTAGTAGCACTGCTCACTCCTCAGTATTCCCAAATTAACAGCAGTTGCATGAGTGCCTCATAAATCCATTGTTTTGGTCAGTCAGCAGTGCTCAATGCCTCTCTTCCTCTGTACTTTCTGTTACAGGTAACATAGAATACAGCTGCCCAGCAACAAATGAATGTGAAATCACAAAGCGCAGACGCAAGTCCTGCCAAGCCTGCCGCTTCATGAAGTGTCTAAAAGTTGGCATGCTGAAAGAAGGTAAGACTGATCCAGTCAATATGTATCTCTCTGCAAACACTTGGAACAGTTTTAAGGCAATCAGGAAAGAAAAGAGTGCAGTGAGTGTTCTAATCAGTTGTTGCAAAGACAATGTTCATGCATACTTACCCTTCCTGACAACCTCTTTCTGAGCTATGGAATCATGGTGTACATAGAGTTCTCCTTCTCTGGAATATTCCTAACTATGTGTAGCGCAGCAAAATACACACCAAGCATTCACTCCTGCAGTAGGTAACCAATAGAACAATCATCAGAATATATCCTCTCAATTCTCTTAACACTTTAACATCATGAACTCTGAGGTTTCTTTCCTCCATTCCTTATCCACTGTTGGTCTCTCAGTTCTGGCAGAAACACACACTGTGCCTCCATTTACCTGTTTTTACTCAAACTATCATTTCATCAGGACAAAGAAAGGTTACTTCTCAATTAAACAAGTATAAATATGGAGTATGTCTACTGAAGTTACTGTAACTACTCTGGCGTGAATATTTGCTTCAGTGTACCAAAGATTAGGTACCAAAGATTTGAATCCACCTCTTTTTTTTTTTCCTTTAAAAAGCACATGAGAACCCTTACCCCTCACTGTAAGTATATGTTGAGTGTTTTAAATCATTGGTTATGTTTTGAAGATAATCAACAACAGGTAAATAGAAGAAATAATTTCCAAGAAACACTGCTATCTCACTTGGAACCTGATCCATCTATATTGCCAAAAGAGCCAATTCCTTAAGTCTTGGTCACATTCCATGTCCTATTGCCGTTAATGTATATACAAAAATCCATTTCTGTGTGCCACATATGCGTAATTACTGTAGAGCACTGTTGCCACCAAGAAGGAGTAACAGAAAATGTCATGGACTTCTGAGCTAGATAACCTTTTGAAATAAAATCAATAAAATGTTTTCTAAGTACTATCTCCAGTGGAGAGTACTTTGTGTTAAGGAACCACTTAAAATAGTCCACGCAGTTTTGCTTTTTCAGTTCTTAAAAAGTCAGTTCTTAAGAGACAGTTGATTTTTTGCAAGTTTAATGCTAATTTAACACCAGTTTAAGTATACAGTTCTCAAAGTAAAATCCAAGAAGAGCACAGACCAGTGGAGAGATGATGGACAAATTAGGCCTATCACGCACCTACAGACATATTCTTATTGGATTATACTTACTAAGAATAAACCTTGTTCTGTGCAACTGCTTTGGCAGATGCTATGATCCTGTGAGCCAAATCCTGCTGTCCTTAGTCTTACTTGAGCAAAACTCCTGTCAGATTCAATGGGGATTTTGCAGAATGGCAGGATTTGACCCTCTCTTCCAGTGGTAATGGGAGGGTTCTTGCCAAAATCCTCATATAACTGACCACTAGTACCAGTTACTTAATGGTTAAAATGTGATGCTTAGTCAAATTGTAGAAAGAAAGAAATATCTGAGGATGGCCCCCTTTGAAAAAGGACTGTGCGTAACATTTTGTTTACTAAGTTGTCATCACTAGTAACCAAATACACTGATATATTGAGAAACAAAACAGTGCTGCCAGGAGAATGTACAGGGGAACTGATTTAGACCTTTTTCTTTTAAATTTTGAGAGAACATGTCCTTTAACATACATAGTTAAAAATCTACTCTGTGTGCAGCCGCTGGTACTGCATGAGGAGTTAATGTTTCTACAAATAAGTAATTACTGCAGCTACCAAAACTGTGCACAGAAATTGTGCATTTTACTAGTTACACAATTCAATACACATTGTGAGTCGGCTTTTTTGCATGTATGATCGTTGTCCAGGGATGCAAATCAATCCTACAAGTTTTCTTAATCAGAATTTCATAAATTGTTTTCCCTAAAACTACAAACCTTTTTTCTGAAAGTTCTGCAATGACGGAAAAAGTAATTCTTTTGAAAAAAGGTTCCTTTGTTATCTTCACACCTGGCACGTTGTTGTTCTCTTACTGTGTATATTTCTGTCGAAATAAGTAAGAGTCTCCCTTATTTTTAGCTACTGAGTCTTTTCATCTAGGGGAGAGTTGACTTAACACCTTACCTGCCTAATAGGAAATCCTAAAAGAACCTTCTTTCCCACTTTAGTGGACACTCTTACTTTTGAAGCCATATCAATTCCTTTTAGGACTGTCCTTGGAATAGAGAATTTTTTTTTTTCTGTTGTTGGAAGGTAGTTTTGCAGGCAGGTGGTATTGTTTTTACCTATGGGAAAATCTGGACTCGAGTTTTTGGCTTTCACTGCATCCTTTATGTACATAATGGAGGAAGATGGTACACTTCTTTCATGTGTAGAGTAGTGTAAATGTATTGATTAGCATGGACTTGGACTGAACCGAACTAATTCCTCCTGTATCTTAAACGTTTCCTTATGTACAGACAGGGATTTCAGTCCCATGCAGCATGTCAGAGATCATGCTGCAGTAAATCTATTCAAATGTAAACCTGTTCAATTCAATTACCAGTTTATAATAAAATTTGCTGCAACAGCCTCCACGTTTGTCACAGCAGTCTCTACATGCTGATGGCACAGCATGCCTGGAAATTGACAGCCTAAATCTATTTACAAAAAAAATTTAGTTGCAGACCTGAAATAAAATTGAGTTTAAGCAGCTTTGAGAGGAGCATCATATTCTTTACAAGAACTTCTGTGCATTCTACCAGTATATATCTTCTCCAGAAATCTTATCCTGTTAGTGGGGATTTTTCTTCTAGAACTTCTCCTTAAACAATTAAAAAATATAATGTTAGGTGAAACAGACAATGTGCTTCTCTTCACATTTGTAAAGAGTTTATTGCATTGTCATTTTTTTAATTGTCATATAAAATTCATGGTAGAAAACACCAGGCCTGGAAAAAAGCTCTGAGTTTTATTTTTATCTTTTAGGGCAAGGTCTGAAAACCACTTACAGCAAATAAATAGAGTGGCTTCTCTTATGACAGCTGAATGTTAAATCATTATTTTGGGAGGATAATAGTGCTTTTCACCCAGCATTTCTGCATGAGATGTAGTGTTAGGATTCTGGGGCCATGTCTTGGAGTCATACCCTGGGAGGGACTACATATTCCCTATTCCAGGACTTCCTGTGCATGTTCTCTAGATCTCTAGATACCTACCAGTTCAGCAATTGACGGACAGAAGCTAGAGAAGGAAGGGTGAAAGCAGCGTCAGGGTGGGCTGAGCTGGGGTGGGACTGGCTCCTGTATGCATATCACAAGAAAATTATTCCAGACCGATACAGAAGAATGCGTCACTTTGATTTAGACCACGGACTATTACTTTAAAACATAAATCTAGATACGTGGACGTTTTTTGAGTGGATGTTGTGCTTTATACAGAAGCATTCAGGAGATACTGATGAGCTTTTAAGCAGATGACAAATATGAGAGTGCCATCTTTTCATTTACTTTCCTAGATAATGGTTAATAGAAGCACAGCAAAGATTTTTCTTCTTCACTTCAAGAAGAAATGCAACATTTTTCTAATTTTAATTTTGTGTGTCAGTATTATTAAAAAAATCAAGTTTTCAAGAATCACAACTGGTTCTTCTCCTGCAATAACAGTTTCTTCGTGCCTACGTTTTGGTGGATTCTGTCAGATCCACAACAACAG
Organism: Semnornis frantzii; assembly: GCA_013399775.1. Classification (NCBI taxonomy): domain Eukaryota; kingdom Metazoa; phylum Chordata; class Aves; order Piciformes; family Ramphastidae; genus Semnornis; species Semnornis frantzii. The sequence continues at coordinate 3,904 of VWYK01077063.1, forward strand.
ATAAAACAGAAAAATTCATGTGTGGTTTAGGGAGAAACTTTTCAAATGTGTCCCAGTGAATTCTTTAATATTGCAATTGCTAAAAGAAGATTGAGGAGGAAAACAACAATTTGGCCATTTAAAAAATGAGCGCTTTTAAGTTTGCTATTCTGTTGCTTTACAGTCAGTCTTTAAAAGTGTTACCGCTCAAACACTTTGGAACCCAGTGATTAGTGTGCCTCGGGTGGTAGAATTAGATCTCTGTTCATGTGCAAGATTCAGTAATGTAGCTAGTTTTATATAATTTGAGGGCTTCTTCTCTTTTTTTTTCTTTTTTAAGAAGGAAAATTAGATGTAAAACGGTGTAGGTTGATATGGGAAATCCTGAGTAATGTAATCTGGTGGTTCTTGATTGCTAGTCAAACTAGTTGACTACTTGTAGTCTTCCATTAGTACTGTATGCTTTTTAATACTATCTATGGGACTACTTACTAGCATGTGTCTGTGATAGAAGATATTATTCCAAGTTTATTATACCACAGATCTTCCTCAGAATAGCTGCCCATGTGAAATAATTACACAGGAGTAATTATTCTAAAATAGAATTACTTTTCATTTCAGACCCAATGTTCATATAACTATTTTTCCAACATGTTATTCCATATGTTTCAATTTTCTCCGTGGAGATAAAACCACAGCTACTGTTTTATCTGTCCCTGTATTGTAACAAGGTTAAAAATTAAAGTTCAGAGGGGAATCTATTGAGTGGCACTAACACAGCTTTTAGACCATCTGACATATTGCATCCTCTCTTAGCTCTCACAGTTCTGAGCAGTGCTAGTTCATACTTCTTGCAGGACTGTTGACACCACACCATCTTCCCCATATCTCTCATTTCTCATATCTGGATGTTTTCAGAGTGTTCTATGGGCTGTTAGCAGTGGCTGAAGTTCCTGAGTGGGTGGCACATAAAGAAACAAGTAAATTGTACCATAATTAAATGGCAGGAAATTTGGGTTGGTTCACATAAATATGTTTGTGTTTTCTTATGAATGGATGGATAGCCTTTACAAATTATCATCAGTCACTTTGTACTCTGGGGTGGGGGGGAGACTGGGGAGGGACTATTTACAAGGTCTTGTAATGACAGGATGAGGAGTAATGGGTTTAAACTGGCAGAGGGGAGATTTAAACTAGATGTTAGGAGGAAGTTGTTTGCAGTGCGAGTGGTGAGACACTGGCACAGGTTGCCCAGAGAGGGAGTCGATACTGCCTACCTGGAGGTGTTCAAGGCCAGGTTGGATGAGGCCTTGAGGGACCTGTTCTAGTGGGAGGTGTCCCTGCCTATGGTAGGGGCTTGGAACTAGATGATCTTTGAGGTTCCTTCCAACCTAAACCATACTGTATGAAATAGTCCAGCTACTAAACTCAGTCCAGATATTAAAAATGGGTGGCCAGATCCTCACTAAGTATTAATGGAAGCTGCTAGAGTAACATGAGATTGCTCTCCACAGCTATCTGTGCCATGTGGAAATCAGCAATATGCATTTTTATGTCTGTGAATCTTTACTGTTGCTGGTATGGTAGCCATTGTTCAAACTTTAAAAAAATCATAGAGTCATAGAGTTCTAGAATCAACCAGGTTGGAAGAGACCTCCAAGATCATCCCTTCCAACCTATCACCCAACCCTAGCTAATCAACCAGACCACGGCACTANGATCATCAATAAAGATATTGAACAGGACTGGGCCCAGTACTGATCCCTGGTGCACACCACTGGTGAGAGCTGCCAGTTGAATATGGCACCATTCACCACCTCTCTCTGGGCCCAGCCCTCCAGACAGTTCTTGACCCATATCAGAGTGAATCTGTCCAAACCACAAGCTACCAGCTTTGCCAAGAGCTTTTTATGGTAGACGACGTCAGAGGCTTTGCTGACATCCAGGTAGACTACATCCACAGCCTGCCTTGCATTCACCAGGAGGGCAATGAATAGAAACTCTCCAAGCTTGCCACCTGACAATGATTCCCATCATAGTAGTGCATAGAAGTGCATGTTGTAGCTACCTCACTGAGAAGCCCTTCACATTTCTTAGTTAGCATTTCCTTTTCTTTCAAAGGTTTCGTACAGACCCTCAAAGTGAGTTCAGCATCCCTAGGGCAGTGTTAAGGCAGTAGTCCGAACCTGCCTTGTGTGTAAAGAAATTGTGTAGTTTTAAACTCTTCCCCTTCAGCACTGATCTTAATCGAAGCAATTGCTGACATTTTTTAAAATGTTGTAACATTTTAGATGGCCCAGAATACTATTACACATTAGTTAAATTTTTAATTTTTTTTTTTTTAGCATGCTAAAATTTGAGTCCTCTAAAGTGTTCCAGCTTCACACTTATATTTGAATTAAGAACGCATTTTGAAAAGAGGCATGTGTTTTTTAAAGCATAAATTACTGAGTTTATTATGCAAAGGTTACCATATAAACATCTTTGGCTTGTGTTAATCAGCAGATCGGATTAAATTATCATATTGATCCTTTCTAGGTTTGGACAATCTATGAAAATGAATCTAAATACAGCCAGGAGAATAGGCGGCTTGAGTTTACTCTTATGTAAAGAGATACATGATGTGCATAGAAGCAGATTAATGGATTCTGTCTCAGAATAATAAATAAAACTAAGCAATCTTCTTTATAACTGAAAATGTGTTATCACCTATGTTTTTGAGGCTGGTGAAAAAGCCTGCTTAATAGCATTCCTCCTAACAACATCTCCGTTGAAAAGGCCTGTGCATAAGACATTGCCAAGGTAAATTTCTCTCACAAGTCTAATACCATTAGTCTGCCAAGAAGAAAACAGGAATTATTGTGGACGAACTTTTAGTTTCTGCTGTCTTCAGAAATTAGAACAATGGGAAGGAGAAAGCATTAATGGTATTCAAAGAAAATATTTCTGTACAGATGACAGTTAATAGAGCAGCATTGACCTCGGTGATACTATGCTGTCTGTTGTGATATTACACTTAAGGAACTCCTTCATTAATGCAGGATATTAAACAATGCTTCTGTGTTATAACATCAGAAGGTAACAGTGCATCTTCTGCTGAAGTGTTTTCTGAATATCAACTCTTTTCCATGTTTCAATGTATTATGAGGAAATTTGGTTTCTATTGCAGTCCTCTTCTCTCCCACGCCCTCCCCTCTCGCCCTCCCTCTATCCCTTTCATCCTTTTATTCTCTTGCATTTTCCCTTTCCACACTATTCCCCCTTCCCAACTTCTCCCCATTTCTTCCTTCTTCTCTCTTTCTATTAACTTCTTCCCTTATTTTTTTTCCCCGTTTGCATTTGCTTTCCTTTCCTTTCTTTCAGTCAAGCTGTGTTTGGTTTTAATATATACTGGGACCTGTTAAATTTCCTTGGTAACAATAGAAACTAATCTCTAACTTTGTTGGTGTCCATAAGTAGGCCTCTTTCCTCCTAACCAAAATGCAACCTGATAGCCCAGTTCACACATTAGAATTGACAGCCCAATTTGTCTGCTCTAAAACATGGCTCATGACTATCCAGTTGCTGTAACTGATAAAGAAGGACAAACTGTTCAAGTGCAGGTTAGTGTCTAAAGGGAGCTCAAGCACCTAGCATTTCTGATCATACATAGAAAAATACTCTAGAAAATTCACATATTGGAGCTGTGGTTATTCTTTCTGGATTTAGAAACCACTCAGCAGTGCCCACAGCTAAGACCAGCTGTCAGCTTCCTGAGAAGTTCTCATGGTGCTTGTATTGCAGTATTGTGCTCATCTGCTTTACGTGCTGCTCCTGAGCAGAGCAGTTTTTGGTCCCCATAAATGCATTGGGAATGAAACAGAGAAAGTCCCAGAAATTTACTGCACTCAGTCTTTTAACAGAATGTCTTTCTTTTTGAATACAATTTCTTTTCTCCAGTTGTCTCTTTAGGTGTACACTCCATTTTCATTAAAAAGGTGGTATGAACTAAATGTAGAGAAAACAGTATCATTTTTTGACTGTGTATGAGAACTGTTTAGATTTCATAGAATCAACCAGGTTGGAAGAGACCTCCAAACTCATCCAGTCTATCTATCACCCAGCCTTAGCCAATCAACTAGACCATGACACTAAGTGCCCCATCCAGGCTTTGCTTGAACACCTCTAGGGACGGTGACTCCACCACCTCCCTGGGCAGCCCATTCCAATGCCAGTCACTTTCTCTGGCAAGAACTTCCTCCTAATATCCAGCCTAGACCTGCCCTGGCACAACTTGAGACTGTATCCCCTTGTTCTGTTGCTGGTTGCCTGGGAGAAGACACCAACCCCACCTGGCTGCAACCTCCCTTTAGGTAGCTGTAGAGAGCAATGAGGTCTGCCCTAAGCATCATCTTGTGCAGGCTGCACACCCCCAGCTCCCTCAGCCTCTCCTCACAGGGCTGTGCTCCAGGCCCCTCACCAGCTTTGTCACCCTTCTCTGGGCACCTTCCAGCACCTCAACATCTCTCTTGAGTTGCGGGGCCCAGAACTGGACACTTCTTGGCTTTCCACAGATCTGTGAATGTACTGTTTTTGATGTTAGCATCTGCACATTTAGGTTCAAAGCTGTTCACTGGCTCCTGAAGATTATATCTTGGGGCTTGATTCTATTCCCACAGTCATCACTGGTGAGAACCCCAGTGCCTTCAGTTGTTTTCAGGGTCAGGGAAGCACCAGTGAAGAATACATTCAACCTGCAGTTACTTTGTATTTTCAGTATTAAAAATAGTGAATTAGAAAGGTTTTCAATAGAATTAAAATCAATGGTATTTTTCTCAAGGCCATATTTTACCTATGACTAGCTCTGAATTGGAAGGAGTAGGTTCTGCAAATTCACAAATCTACTTAAATTGGAATACCATTAAAAATCACTTTATGATGAGAAAATATTAGTGGGTTCTGAGGTTAACTGGACGTCTTCATTTGTCATATTTCTGCTTTTGATCTCAAAAAAAGGAAGCAATACTTTCTAATCCTCCAAAAGTTATTATTCCATTTAAAAAAAAAAAGGGAAAAAAAAAAAGTTGTTTAGTGGATTTTAGTGGATTTAGCCCTTGTGAACATTTGCTTATGCACTGGAAGTACAGTGACAGCAATATAAGTGATAAGGGAAGGCAGAGGCAAGTCTGAAGGATGTAGGACTGCATATGATATGGCATATTTTCCCATGAGCTCCCAGTCAAACAGCTGCCTTTCATTCTTGGTCTCTGCCACCCACAAACACACACATCAGTATGGCACTGCTATTTATTGCAGAGTGCTTCAATTCTTATGCATGGATCCTGCCCCATATTAAATAGGGGTCATTTTGTAGAGTGTCATTAATGGTGTTTTATTCTTCACTTTTCCCTCTTTCTGCTGTGCGGATATTTGCACATTACCTGCTTGAATGCAGTAGGTTTAGCATCAGATAGAAGGTGTATTTATCAGTGGTGCCTATGCATATCTCTAAAATGCCACTTTGCAGTCCACCTCTTTTTGTATTTTACTTAGGCCTTACTTGGGCAGCACTTGCATCTCCTTCATAAGATCTTCACTTTGCAAAATCTTAGTAGAAAAGACAGTATGTATGTTAGAATTATTTGGGGCGATGTGCTGAAATGATGTAGGAGCTCCTAGATAGAATCTGTGAAGCAGGTGTACAGGCAGACTGCTTGGGATAGACCTAGCACTAAAAAGCTTGAAAGTTCAGGAATTCTCATGGTGCCGTCACTCAGCCAAAGCAATAAACATGGAGAGAAGCACTGAAATTACCTCTGACCTCATGTGGTGCTATTCCTCAAACATTTCACTGTTCTGCACTTCTGCTGGCCTACAATGTTCAAATCAGCATAGTTTCATGAGACATTAATTACACCAGAATCTTCTCTCTAGCCAGTCACACCTCTTTTAAGCTGGAGGTGTTTTACCTGTGGTGAGTCTTTGTCACTTCCGTTTGCCGAGTTACTGCATGAGGCTGAAATATGATTTCATTTGCAACTTGCAATGTGGCTTTTGTGCTTTAAAATCAACAACTTGAAAGCTGAAATAAATTGTCTTCAGCAGTGAATTGTCACTGTCAAATTTTGCCAGGCTTTTTAGCTATGCTAGTAATAGATCTCATCTGATCAGCTTTAAAAAAAAACCAAACTTTCTTTTTCTTTTCTTTGATCATTTATATGACAGAAATGGGAAACTATGGGTGTAGTCTGTTTCCTTCATAATGGTGATTTAATATAGCTATTAATCTTTATAAATGAAAAACAACTTTATTTTAAGCCTCAATAGTCCTTTATTAGAATCGTAGAATGGTAAGGTTGGAAGGGACCTCAAGGATGATCTAGTTCCAACCCCCTGCCATAGGCAGGGCCACCTCCCACTAGAACAGGGCACTCAAGGCCTCCTCCAACACCTCCAGGGAGGGAACAGCCACAACCTCCCTGGGCAACCTGTGCCAGTGTCTCACCACCCTCACTGCAAACAACTTCCTCCTAACATCTAGTTTAAATCTCCCCTCTACCAGTTTAAACCCATTGGCCCTTGTCCTGTCATTGCAAGACCTTGTAAATAGTCCTTCCCCAGCCTTCCCGTAGGCCCCCTTCAGATACTGGAAGACTACTATAAGATTAATTAGATTAATTTGTTTGGAGAAAGTCAAATGCAAGCTATGTCGAATGTATTCACCTACTGAATACTATCAATATTTTCTCGTTTGCTTTTTATCGTTCCAGCAAAGTTAATATGTTTATCTGTTTTTCACTTCATGAGCATCTGTTTTAAGTTTTAGTTCTTGGGATCATCAGGTGTAAGACCAGCTACCAATTTTATTTGCAGTTTTAGCAAAACTGCAGATCCAAAATCAGTACTCTGGACAACTTGCTTACATAGGATCTTATTGTAGTCCATGTGAAATCAGTTAATTATTAATATAGTTAATTTAGAAAACTAAAAATACTTTCTAAAGGAAAGTCTGCATGGTACCATTCTATAATCAGCTTAACTCCAGTCTGTGCCCTCAGTGGCAGAATTCTTGGTGTGCTTTATATGTTTTGCAGCAAAACTGCTTGACTAACAAAGAGAGAATGTTGGGAACTTGCTGCATGCTGAGCACATGCAGACCCTAGGAATCAGCAAATAATGAAAGACCAACATCGTAGTCTTTTGTCTTGTTCTTTTCTTTCCTTTTTCTAGCCAAGAGGTAGCCCATACGGCAGTGCTGTTCTGGGCATTCTTAGTCAACTGTATCAAAATTATTAATTGCATCACCATTGCTCTTTGTCTCTTTCTAATACTCCTTTTCGGTCCTGCAGGTCGCTGACCGAAGAAAGGTTTTCCACACAGGCCATGTCTTTCATTCTGGTCTGAATCAATCCACAGATCAGTCTTATATCATTTGTTAAACAGTTGTACAGCCACATGTTGCTTTCCATGACAGCCTGCCAGATCGAGTTTACAGTGGTGTCCAGTGGCTACATTTCCTGAGTGTTATCTCATTTTGTATTTTCTGGAAGCTGTAGAGACAGGCACCTTAGATTTTGTTGTGTGTTTAGTCTCAAGGGTTATCCGCTGAAGTGTGGGAAAAGGAATGTGTTTATTATAGGTCACTAGAACTACTGCACTTGGGAATATAGTTTGTGGAATCAGTTGAGATAAGGTGATGTAAAAGATGGCCTAAATATACTTTGGATCCAAATTGAAAGTACCTATATGTGATTACTGATGCTAGGAGAGGTCTTGCTGCAAACTGGTTTTATAAGTTCCAAAGCCAAGACTGGTTTCCCTGTTAAACTATTAATGAACACTTAATTTCCCAATTACAGAGCGAGTTAAACTGCCTTGTTAACAAAATAGGAAAATGGACACTTACCTTAAAAAGTAAAAAGGTGTTTTAAAATATCATCTCAAATGCATTGTTCTTGTGAATTTTTGGTGAAAAATACACTAGTGTGTAAATTTATACCTCAGGTGAATGGTCAGGGTGAGAAGGGCTGCTCTGAGTGTAATGATCTCATTATAAATGCTTCTCCTTTTCAACAGCCCTCTAGAGCATCACCTCAAAATACAAATCCCTGACTATATTTCAGACAAAGAGAGAAGTTGGAACACCTTTGAGTCTGATGTATACAAGTGTATTCTTTGCTAATGTTTTTTGTCTGATAGAGCTTGCCACATGCCCAATTGCTTGGTCTTATGTGGGATGCAAAAGAACACAGCAATCAGAAAACAAAGCCACAGAGTAGCTAAGATGACATAAGATTCTTATATTTCTCTTTTTTCTTTTCTCTCATTTTCATGATTTCCTATTCTTTTTCTTCTTCATTCCACAACTGTGGTATTAAAAGAATGCTGATGAGAAAAGAGTTGCTGCAAGCATGCATCCTGCAGGCAGTCTTTTTCTGGCCAGGTGGGAGAGAGAATCATTAATTTCTTGAGGTTCTCATTACTTGACCTCCACTATTTTGTGACTAGTAGTCAGGCTGAATAAATGCATTTCCTCCAGGGCATCCTGGTATTACTGGAGATACCCATACTGGCAAGATACTGCAGCTCATCTCTAATTAAAATACTTGTTATGAAGTATTCTTAAACACGTCTGCTTAATGAAGTTAGAAAAACCATTTGGATGCAGAGTGTGAAAGCTTCAAACATTGGAGTCTCTCTCTAGGGAGATGTGTGCAATCAGAAGGCATTCTGAATGTTAGCAATCCATCCCGTTTTGTTCCCATTTGTTTTCTCTAATTTCCTGCCTTTTTTAATACTGGTTAGCTGAAATAAGTCCTCTTTCCCTCCTCTCCACAGTTCCCTCCCCCTTTATGGTATAGCCCATGACACGTGCCTGTAAAGTGGCTTCTTGGGAATTTGCAAGTCTTTGAATGTGTTATCTGATTAAAGGGATGTATGTGTCTTTAATTCTCATCTGCAGTTCCACCTTTGACCCCATCTGTTAAAGTGGAAAGGAGTTGAGAGTCAGCAAAGTCCCAGATTCAACCCAGATAACCTGCAGTGTGCACATTTGAATGCTTTAACTCTTTGGTTGCTCCCGAAAACTACATAATTAAGTGACAACTTTGAGTGGAAAATGTGGCAGTTTTGACATGAGGCAGGTGATTTTTTAAATTCTGTTAATGTGCTTAAGTAAGGATAATTTAGTTCTACCTTCACCCTTTATATTAAAAATTAATTAACATATAGACGTGTGACGCAACTGAGTGTAATATCTTGTTTGTTTGTGGTTGGTTTTGTTTTATTTCCCTTTAAATAGACCAGTCTTTTGCTTAGAGAACAGAGGGGAAAATTCAGACCCTCACATCTATACACATACTTATTTTGAATAGGAAGCTGAACTTTGGATGGGATTTTTGGAGATCCCTGTATAATAGCGATATCTAACCAGAAAAACTCATTCCAGTGATAGATTAAAAAAGCACATGACATGAGTGTCATTTTCATTGTACTTGGCTAATATTATGCATCTTCTACAGAACACTTCTTGTGCTTCATAGACATGTAAGTGACACTAGAATACCCCGGTACATTTGGAGCTGTGGATGTTTTTGTCTTGCCTCTGATGATTTTCTTTCCCAGCTTTCCAACACTCCTAAAACACTGAAAGGGATCTATCCTGGTTCTCTGAAAGATGGAGCCAAATTCTTCCCCCACTTACATCTGTTCAGCTCTGATGGTTTCACTTACGCTGCGCGGCTGTAACAATGCAGAATTTGTCCTAATCTGCCCTTTCTTTTTCAATGGAGAATGTGCATGCACAAAGTGAACCTAAACACAGTAAGTTGAACTGCAAATAGAGAAAGAATATATACATATATATTGTGTGTGTAAACACACCTAGAGAGAGATAAATAACACAGAGATAGGTTTGATAGTATATCTACTGTACATAATATTGTAAATGGTATCTTGCTGTGCTGGAATCTAGGCAATATGAGTTCAGTACTAAAGTGTTCGAGTTGCACCTGAGCTGGCTGGAGCCTGCCAGCCTCTGCAAGCCCACTGAGAGCATCTGTCTCGCCACCACCTTTCTCATGCTGTGTCCTCTGCAGGCTCTCAGATTCTTCCGACTATGAGCATAAATCATGCACCTGTCAGGAGCTCTGGCTGCCTGGATTATGCAATGCCCATGCTTCATTTGGGGATAGTGGGCGCACAAGATTGCAGCAAATGCTTTGCATTCATTTTAATGCTGTTCCAGCATCTCTTCAGCTTTAATGACGATCAGGATGGTGACCACTCCCTGAGACAACCAACTTGGGTCTCTAAGACTTTCATTGTGTGTGTTCCTGTGGCCTAGTTTAGATTTAATTTTTTTTTTCTCATTTCCCCCACCCCTTTCTTTCTCTCTTTTTTTCTCCCAAAGAAATGAATGGCTCAAAATTCGAGGCAGAGAACTGGTACTGCACAAAGCCAGCTGTCCACAGCTCTGTTTTTTGGCCTTGTAATACTCCCCTCCAGCTGAGCAAAGAAGAATTTAAAAATCAGTCATGTTTAATGCTGATTGTCCACTTGTACCGTCTGAAGCTGCATAATGCCTAGTTGCCTTCACTTAAATGTTTAAAAGTCCTGCCTTTGCTATGTATTCAGTTACAGGTTTATTGGGTTACAGTATCATGTGTGGAATACTATGTTGTGCATCTCAAATTTAAAATACAGCTCTTCTCTATAAAGTTCTCTAACTAACCAAAGAAAAAAACAAACAACCAAACACATTGACTGCAAGTGGAATTGTCTTGTTTCAGCTTGTAAGACATGAAGTAATCCAATTAATTATTCACTCATAATTTAAATAATTTAAATAATAAATAACAAATTATAGGCAAAATAGATATGGACATTTAAGTTTGTTTGTGTGTGTGTCAGTAGAAGAAAAAATCTGGGGTTTTAAGAGAAAAGCAGTGCATGTCCTTACAAAGGCAGATGCTGAAGGTGATGAAGGTAAGTTGCACCTTCATGTGTGTGATATCTAACTGTCTATAACCTCAAAGAAATTCCACTAGATTCATGCAAGTAGCTTTATATGACCATTGTGATGGTTTGGGAGTTCCTGGCCCCACACACCATGAAAATCACCCAGACTAGACTCAGCTGGCTGGAAGTTAAGCACTGAAGCTCTGTTTACAGCTCAGCACAATATACAAGCGGATATATACACAATAGACATGAATAGTTACAGAAATATACAAGTTAAAGGTAATACAGAAACACAACCCCCCTCCCAGACATCAGAGTCCTCAGGAGGGACTCCCAACCACCCTTCCACCTTCTTCCCACCCCTCTACCTTACCCTAGGGTCTGCCTTACATGCAAGGTGAGTTCAAAGGATCAGCCAGGAGGGTTAGAAGCAGAGAGGTTAGTTGGGTTACACAGCACAAGGCAGAAGACGCAGCAGCTCCCAGAGAGAGAGACTCTCAGTCTTGTCTGTATTTGTGTTCTTGTTTTTATACGTCTCAGCAAGCCTGTGAGTGAAGCAGACATCACCATTGTTTGCTTTTCACAACCTATAATCTATTTTTTTCATTAAAATATTCCAGTTAGCTTCAAACTAGCACAACCATCAACCTCATGTTCTTACCTGCCTGAAAAACTCTGTTACTAGGCAGTAATTAGTAGAAGTAATCTGCATGTTTGATATCTTAGCATTATAGATTGACTGATTGGTTGTTTTTGTGGATATTTAAGGAAGCAAACCTCTTTAATAACTTAGAAAAGCATTGGGCTCATGCAACATGATTATTCTGTAGTGAATGTGTCAACAAATTTTTCAGAGAATACTTAGTTTTAGAGCACTCCTGTGATGTAGGCAGTAATATTCCCATTTTGCAGTTTTTAACCTAAGGCAAAGAGAACAAGAGCTGCTTAGTGAAAATCACATTTGGTGTTAGAGGCACAGCTAGAAGCAGACCTCCTGCTCTGAGGTTAATGTGTCATTCAGCCTGGGACATCAAAGTCTTGATGTTGCCACCACTTTCTCACTCAGTGACTGAAAAAAGAGAAAATATCATTGCTTGTTGATTCGAGGGTTTGTATTTCTCTTTGTAACGTTTCCCTTTGCATGTGGGTTCCTCAGTCAGCTACTGAAGAAAAGAATCCTAAAAAGTGAAGGCCACTTTTGTCAACAGGGAAAATAGAGCTCTCTGTTTCAACCTACCTGGATATTTCCTGTTAGTATTGATGGAAGATGCTTACACATGTGCAAAGGAGCCTGCCTTGCCAAAATGTTTTAAATTTTCCTCTTGGTAAATATTTCTCCAGCTGGCAAGTGCTGCTGGCAGCAGCTGAACATGGAGTACATAGGGATGCAGTCTCTTCAAGAAACTCAAATTGTACCAGTACTTGAGATAGCTCTACCTGTGTCTATGTTCTCCCCTCTTGCTCTGAAAACCAGAAAATTTCATACAACCTGGTCCTACTTAACTAGAACCATGCAGATCAATGGACATTTTTTTAATAGGCTGTTTGGGAAAGAGCGAAGGTCCTAACAAATGAAGTGTGTAGACTTTGAGATCTTTGCTGTGAGCCTTATTTGCTTCTGGTAACAAGCTAACCTCCCATGCCATTCCCTTCCCCCTCTCCAGTTTTAGTTTGATGGAAAGCCCAGCAGTAGTGCAGTCTTCTGCAAAGCCTCCAGCAAACTTAAAAAATATTATTTCTCACTTTGTCTTTCTAGATAACTTAAAAAATGTGTACATCAGAACGCAACATTTTCTAAAGGCACAACTGCAACACAACACTGACAAAATCAGATGAAAAATCTCACTCTTTTAGCTAGGAAGAAATTAGATTTATAATCAGAAAAGCATTCTCTTTTCATTTTCTGAAAGGTGCTTTTTGACAGACCCTTTGCAGTGGACGTCATGCTCACAAAACATGCTGTCACAGGGCTATTTGAATATGGTGACAGGCTCATTATCATGTTGAAGACAACTGACAACACTGCAGACTAGAAATGGACAGGCTTGCCAATCAGCTGTTGAAAGGATTGCAGTTGAAATAGAGGTTTTTTTTGTTCTGAGAACAGTAGTACAAATTGACTACATTAATTCTTTTTATTACAGTTGCATACACTGTAGTTAAGAGTCCGTCACTGTTTCCATTATAAACCCCTGTTTTCAAGGTTTTACTAGTAGACCATAAAAAATGATTCCTGTTGAAATTTTGCCTAAAAAATATACATTACCCTAGCAGAACAAAATTTCTGTGGTAACTATGTGGAGGAGGGAGGGCAGAGAAGAGGGGTTGACTGATTTTTAGCTGAAAATTGCATAAAACTGAGTCCATTATTATTTTTATAGCACCTTAGATGGCCAGAGTTTTAGAGACAAGTTTGTGCCTCAGGAGTTTACAATTTCAGGATACACTACTGCCAACACTTATTATGGGATGGGATTTTCCTGGTAGTTTCATTGGAATTAGTAAAGCACCAACCATTATCTGCAAGTAGAAGATATTTGCATATAGAGATTGAATTGTAGTACAGTAGTACAGGTAGGTTTTTTGGTGGTGGTGGTGGTGGTTTTTTTTTTCTCCTTGTAATTAAAAATGGTGAAGTTTTTTTTTGTTTGGGATGTTTTAAATATTAATCTGAAATGTTAAATATCCTGAGCTTAAGGGTAATTTGGATGTATAATAAACCCACTTTGAAATTAGGCTAGACTCTGCCAAGATACTCCAATTATTGTGAAACAAGAATTTAGGTGGAGTTTATCTGCTTTAATCCAAAGTGTCACTCCTAGGAAATTCTGCTCATCTTCTAAAGATGGAATTTCCTATACCCAGGTGCTGGAGTTAGTGCGGTTGAAGTTTCTGTAAGTGCCCTTAATGTTTCTTTATCAATTTACAGTGGCAAACTGCTTGCACAGAAATGTCTGTTTTGACTGCCTTGCATAGCTTACTGGTTATATTCCGTTTCACTCTAGAACTAAAAAATGCTCCTCTAAGTCCCCTTAGAGTTCTGTCTCACTTCAACAGACAAATACAAAACACAGTGTCTGGGGCTGCTTTCTTTTGTAACACACTGGTGATCCCACTGCCATGCCTTGAAATGTAAGGCAAGCCAGCAGGATGTGGGGAGAGATGTTTCTCCATCCGGGATGATTTATCTGTTTTGTCCAACAGCCTCTCCATAACAGAGAGAGCTGAAGTACCTTGTCACTCCTACAGGCAAAGCAGGGTATTAATCTAAACCTGAAAGAACTGCTGTTACATCTTCTAAAAGAAAACCAAGTTTGCTCTTAGCAAAGCAACCCAAGTTTGCTGGAGAAGAGTCATGGTGACCTACCTTCCTACAGGAACAGGAATAGGAGGCTATGAATCCCTGAACGGAGCGAAGCATTTCCAGGAAGTCTGGAAGGTGGCAGCAATCTGTATGTGTCGACTTGTTTATATTCTGCCCAGAGATGCCTGACTTTGACCACAGGGATCTCTGTTCAGGTTCAGGCTCTGTTTGGTGGGTCAGATGGCAGAAGCTAGGCATTGTGCTGCGTGGGGGATAGATATCCTTTTGCTGGATTCAGTTGTTAAGTATAAAATGAGATACTGAAACAGAAAAAGACCCCATGTAGACCCCCTCAGGTATTACATTAATTTATCACACAGTCTGGATCTTTAATATGTTCACTATTTGGTGTGAAGCTGATCTGGAAAGGGGACACAGCTTTGCCTGGTGTATTTTGGTGAGAGCTTTGCAAGGAAAAATAATGTTACTTGTACTTCTCTGGCTTCAAACACTTGCAGGCTTAATTGATGCTCATTTGATTACTTGATTTCAAAGCACAATCAATTACCTTAATGCATATCACTGTTCTCACAGCTACGGTGATTGCAAAATGGTGAATGTAAAAATGGAAGTAACTTCTGAAAATTAAGTCTGCAGTCCTATTTGCAAAGTCAGAACTGACTGTCAGGAATTACAGCACTACAGGGGAAGAAACTTCTTCTGAGGAACAAATTCTTCACAGAACGAGTGATTGGCCATTGGAATGGGCTGCTTGGGGAGGTGGGGGAGTCACCATCCCTAGAGGTGTTTAAAAGGAAACTGGATAGGGCACTTAGTGCTGTGGTTTAGTTAATTAGAAGGTGTTAGGTGATAGGTTGGACTCGATGATCCTAGAGGTCTTTTCCAACCCGGTTAATTCTGTGATTCCATGTATACAACAATATAGTTGTTGTTGTATTGCCAGAGCCATTAATATACAGGTCAATTGTATGCATCCTTAAAATCTTTAAAACATTTGCTACTTCTCTGATGACGTCAGTCATCTTCTTTCTAGGAGGATACTTACTTAAGATAAATCAACTAATGCAGAATGTTGAACTGAAATTAATGTTTGGTTGCAAATTATTGAGGAAGAATTTTTTTGTCTTTTCATGAAATAATGGCTCTGTTGAAGTCGGTGACAAAGCTGCTCTTGATCTGCAGGCAACCACGTCTTCATGGAAAGATTGAACCTAGTGGTTAAATCAGAGGATTGGAATCAAGACCAATTTCTATTCCAGAACAAGTCACTTCTACTTCGTGTGCCTCCAGCAAAAATATAATAGATAGAATAATATGGAACTATCTCACCAGCATGTTGTGAGGCTTATTGAATTAATATTTATGGAACACTTCAAGATTCTTTGATAGGAAGTGCTGTGTAGCTGCATACTATTACAATAAAATCCCGAAAAGCAAATCCATCTGGAGTTAGTCTTATCTCATCTAGTTATAATGAACTACTGGAGCTGCCTATCATGTTACGAGAAAAAACTAAGGAAGAAAAAAAACAAACAGAACACGCCACAACAGAAAACTCAAACCAAAATACACAATTGGAAACAGATTATTCAGTATACAAATATCCCACAATGATTTGGAAAACACTGGCCTTAATATTTCAATTGACTTTCAGGTTTTATGGTGATAAGCCCTTTTTTTAATATTTTCCCAGCAAGATTCATAGTTGAAACCAAGCATAATGTGATTTGGGAGAGTAAATTAATATTTTCTTCTTATGTTGTAAATTGCTTTGCAGAACACAATCTCCTCCACCTAGCCTACTAGACAAGTAAATAGCATTGTCTTTGAATCATTGGTTCTGGTGATTCCTTGCATGAACAAATATTATTGGTTTGTCATTGATATAGGGCTAAATATTGGCTAAATATTTTTATATATGCTTTTGAAAAGAAAATGAATATTCTTGCCACTAAAATGTGCATTGATTCAAAATGAGCTATGCAGGCGATTGGACTGAGCACCTCATGTTTCCTCTCATCAGTCAAACTCTCGTTACCTTAAATGTCCTTCTGAAAAGTTAACAGAAACCCTGAGCAGCAGTCTTTAAAGAGAGTATTAGAAACAATGCTGCACAGAAAAGAAAATAAACACCCAAAAGTGTGTGTGTAGTGAAGTGAATAAAGCTATTCGTGTTGTGCAAACAAAGTAGCTTACCAAGCGTCTAACTTCATGTTGCCTATCACCAAGCCGAGTGACCTGTACTAGTGGGAGGTGTCCCTGCCTATGGCAGGGGCTTGGAACTAGATGATCTTTGAGGTCCCTTCCAACCTTACCATTCTATGATTCTGCAAGTTCAGGAAGAAAACTCTGAAATCTAGGCTATGAAGCCTGGAGAATATCAGTGTTTTAACAAAACGGTGCAGGCATGGAATATTTTTTTTTTTTTTCCCAGGACTGACCTAGTAAATTGTGCACCAGGAGAAATTTCACCACCTGTCCCCTATAATCAACGCCCGTCCCTCACTTAGTCTCATTTCAGTGATATAATTAAATGACACCATTTTCCTATTTATGTTATGTGAACATGCTGCCAGAATCCTATAGTCTTATCCAGGTACCCAGGAATGTGACTTAATTTGTTTCACCTAAAGCCAAAAAAATAATCATTTAAACATGGTCCCTTGCCCTAATAGCTAACCCAGCATGCTAGATTAGAATACTATTGTAGCATTCATTGCAAAAATCAATAATCCACTAGATGGAGCAGAATAGAAGTGTAAAAACTGAGTTAAGTCTGGTATTTTAAGAAACAGAATTGAGTATCAAAGTGGCAGGACTCTGAGAAAACAGCAGAAAAATGCAAGGGCAGTGTTTTTGCAGTGGGGAGTTGTAGCAAATCAGATAGCATCACAGCCATCTGCAGATTAACCTTACAGTCCTTTGGTGGTCTGTTTTCCTGTAAGCAATAAAATGAGGGTTAATCTGTGCTCTAGAAGAGATGATGAGAAAATCTGGGGAACAAAGATTTTTCTTGGAAAGAGAGTTAAATTTGTTTCCTTTCCTAGAACTGACTTTTTTTATTTTTTTTTAAATCCATGAAGATGAAATAATAAGGAGGTCATAAAGAGGAAAGACAGGAAAAGAAATTCTTCAGACATCCTACAGTTCATGTAATTTGTTTTGAATCTCTCAAATCTTTAAAATAAGACAAAAGATGAGATTTCTAACTATGCTATTATTTCCAGCCTGGTTATCAATATGAGCCTTTTTTAAGAAAGACAAAAGTGTTCCTAAAGTCATGGAAAATTCAGGATTGCATGCAGAAAGTGTTCTATAAAAATGTGAAAGAATCCGGGCTTTGGTATTAATGAATATTGTGAAATATGGGTAACAGTACTTCAGAAATTATTACACTTTGTGCCAAGTTCTGAAGTTATCATTGCAGATAAAAAGTGCTACCGTAACTGCGCTATATATTTTTTAATTAGTGACTTTTTTTTATTCCCTCTGTCCATCTGTAGCAGAGTCAAGTTCCAAATTTTACTGAAACATTCAGGTTACATACGGAAAAGAAAGAGATGCAAACTCCAGTTTTAGACTTTGATCTGTCTTTCTTTAGAAGGAAGAGGGAGAAATAAAGTGAAAGGAGGAATGAGTCTAATTAAACAAGTCTACAAGGATAATGTCTTTAAAGTTGTGCGCTGTATGAGAAGTCCAAGGACTGCTTGAGTATTAGCATATAATTAAAATTTTCATTCAGGTGTTTGGTCATCTAAGAGCCACTTAAGGTGTTTGAAACTGGTTTTGCCCACAGCAAATATCTATATCTAGTGGCTATTTTTCATTGTTATTACTCATGAAAACCAAAATCCAAAAGCCAGATTCCAAGAGCAAGAATCATTGAGGGTGAGTGAGGGTGGTGAGACACTGGTACAGGTTAGCCAGGGAGGTTGTGGCTGCTCCCTTCCTGGAGGGGTTCAAGGCCAGCTTGGATGAGGCCTTGAGTGACCTGTGCTAGTGAGAGGGGTCCATCCCTGCCCATGGCAGGGAGTTGGAACTAGATGATCTTTGAGGTCTCTTCCAACCTTACCATTCTATGATCATTTCTTGGATAAGATGAATTATGAACTAGGGGATTTTGGGTGTAAAATCACAACCTTTTTCACATGAACAGCCCTTACCTTAATATCCTCTTAAAAGATGATTGTGTAATGTGATATTTATGACAACCCTATCAGCAAGTAGGTTACACAATTCAGCCAGTTTCTACTGGCAATGTACCTTAGGCATGCCCTAAAGCCTGCTTTTTCTGTCCTATGTGTCCTATAAAAAGGAGTGGCCAATTATGCCAATATGAAGTGGTTGGTTGATGGAAACATGTACAGGGAAGATTGCTTTTAGTGCTGGAGCTATATATTTTACAAATACAAGGAAAGATACAGTATTTCAGGGGAACAACTATCAGATTTGGTTTGCTGACATCTGTAAATGTGCTTCTTTGTTGTCTAAGCAAGGCTTTGAACCCGGGTCTCCAGAGATGAAAACCTCAGGCATTAACCAATTGCAGTATTTCACCCTCAGCTTTCTGTTTAATAAAATGCTTTAGATAGATGCAGGTGAACTTTATTTGCTTAATATCGATTGCTTTGCCTCCTTTGAACAAAGAATTGTAGGAACTTTGATAAATTAATTTAAAAGTTGTCCAATTCCATAGTATCTTCTGTATATTTCTGTGTATCTGAAGCTGCATTCTTCAAATTACAACAGATAGGCTTCTCACAGAATAATTTCTCTGTCTTTATTTCTTCTTCATTTTTTTTCCTTTGTCTTTTTTTTTTTTTTTTTTCCCCTTTCATAGGAAATAAAAGCTTCCTATTTTAATCTCTAACTGCCCCTCAAATGTTTTGGTTTTGTATTATGACAGTGCATGCTGAAGCTTTTTCTTTCTCAGGAAAGGATTCTTCTATGAAATGCTAATTTTGATGATGTGTGGAGTATTCCCGGTACTTCCCATCTTAAACTACTGCATAACATCACTATGAGCTATCTGATGGATTTCTCCCCATGCTTATTCTCTTTTTTCAAGATATGATTGACTTGTGAAATACTTTGGGATTTGCCGTTGCTACAGAAATAGCAGATGTTAACATTTGTAGTCATGCAAACACTTGGGGAATAGAATAGCCCAAATTTTTGCATTGCAAGATGTCTATTCTGTACTTTTCCTCCTACAACACAAGTATTAGTTTTGCCCATCAGCAGGTGATCGTTTCTTTATTTCTGCCAAGTGTTTACATACTTACTTAATTTAAATCTGTACAGTACATATAGAATTAATACCAGTTTTGTTTGAAATGTTAATTTTAGTCAGAATGACTGATAATCATCAACTTTTCTTTAAACTGTAAAGCTGTTCTGCTTCTCTTTGTCTGAACTGGTGCATCATCATGAGCCCATGGATTACAGTCCACAAAACTTTGTGTTCTACAGTCATAGGGTAGTGTTTCTTTCTTGTTCCTTTTGTTGACAGACCCTGACAACTTTCAGAGGTCATTTTGGAACACAACCTCCAGATGAACCAGGAGTTGTGCAGGAAGGTTGTCCAAATGCTTAAAAAAACAGTGTCATCTTGGTGCACACTGGTCGTCACATATCAGTAATCTACTCAACTAGCATTTTCCCTTATTCTTTGTATTATGAAAACTAGGATGTGAGCCTGAACTCTTTTCTTTATAGTATTACTCCTCTTTTCTCATTTCCCACGGACATCTATACTATGACACTTGTTCAGAACCCATTAATGTCCATGGACTAGTTTCATGTTACTGAAATACAGAAGGTGTCTATGCTTAGCATGTTTGAAGGAAAGTAATTTTAATCTCAGTTTTATGCTTTCTCTGCTGAAAGTTTCGATGCACACGGAATCACAGAGTCAGTCAGGGTTGGAAGGGACCACAAGGATCATCTAGTTCCAACCCTCCCTGCCATGGGCAGGAACACCTCACAGTAGATCAGGCTGGCCAGCTTCATCCAGCCTGGTCCTAAACACCTTCAGGGATGAGGCTTCCACCACCTCCTTGGGCAACCCATTCCAAAGTCTCACCACCCTCACGGTGAAGAACTTCTTCCTAACATCCAATCTGAATCTACTAATTTTTAGCTTAGAAAGCTAAGGTCCGTGAGTGGAGAGATCTGCTAGGTGTAACTGGGGCCAGGTCAAAGATGATTATGGTCATTGGCTGTAGCAGGCTTGGACCCTAAGTAAAGCACTGTTTTTTGTGAAGAGGATAGAGTGTAGACAGGGCATAAAGTCCTCTTATCTCTCTTTTTTTCTCGCAGTGTTGGGCAGGAGGAAAAGATTTTGTCTGTATTAAGGGAAGATGAGAGAAATGTGAGAATTCTTTGTCTAAAGAACAAACAGGGCAATAAACAGTGACTCACTTTTATGTTATTAGCTTCAAGTGTTTATTGCTGAACTGTGGAGTTTTACCCATTGTAAATGGGTGTGATAAAGTAGGTTGCAGATGGCTTTGTTACACCCAGGCTTGGGAAAGAGCAAATGAATTTCAGCAAAATTAATGTGTCTTGTCCTCAGTTTGCTGAACAAAGTTATGAATTCAGTCATAACTGATGATATAAAGTGGATTCACCTCTTTCCAAGTGTACACATTTGCTATAGTATGTAAAGGAAGACATAGAATCTTTAGCATATAATTCTACAATACTGGGGAATATGTTTTAAACTAGCGGCAAGGTACACACTGGTGCACAGAAAAGGTTCAGTCTGGCATCCTTTGCTTAGAAGTGCTCAAAAAATAACTTTTGTTGAAGTTGACATGATAAGAAGTTTGAAGGGGGTTCCTTTTTGCACAGAACATGAAGAATGAATGAAGCAGTGGCAGCAAAAAAAAACCAAAAAGGTGCTGTATGTTGAAGCAGTTTTGTTTTATAGGAATACAGGCTGTGAGCTTGTTTAGGATGATTTCCTAAAAATACTTAGTGTAACATTTCTTTAAACATTTCTATTGAGTCCTCAGGAGAAGTTTACTTTTTTTCAAGTAGTTAAAAGTTTTGTGAAAGAAGAGTTTTAACAAGTAGTATATATATAAAAATCTATATAA
>VWYK01077075.1:1952-12919 GCA_013399775.1 Semnornis frantzii
CCCCCCCCTCTTCTCTCTTCTAGATCCTCACTTTCACTTTATATTCACTTCACAGCAATATTGGGGATGGGAGGAAGGGAAAATGTCATAGAAGTTACTCATGCTAATATGCTTTCTGCCATATGTTTAACAAAAATTTCCTATGCAATGTTCTCTGTGGAGCACTCTTGAATATTTTGCAGTGGAGTTGTAAAATACAAATACAGTGCTAAAGTCACTCTAATCCTGCCAGCAAGCCTGGGGAAATAGTTTCTTCCTACAGGAATACATTTCCAACCTTTAAAGTTATACTCTACCTGGTGACACATCTCAACTCTGAGACCTCAGAAATCTTTATTGTACATGCATGACTAGTGGTCTGCAATGCAAAGGCGGATGACAGAGAATTGGTTTGTGAGACTTCTTCCTTGATTTTCCCTCTGGTAAACATGTCAGAATTCCTAAGCAGCTTGCAATGGTTACAGACTAAGTGTCTTTTCAAGCATAGCAATCTTCAAGTGCTTGTCCAGATGCAGCATTTGTAGAACATAACAGTACTTATGCTGGATTAGTTTAGAAGCCTTTCCAAAACTGGCAGTCTTTGTAAAAATCCTTTATAGATATACTTCTAATCAGCCTCTTCCTAGTAAATGCAGAAATAATCCTGAACATCTGTCAGTTTTACCTGTACCCTTGAGTGAAATATGGCATTAATATTTGTGCCTTTTGATACATAACTGATTCCAGACTCTTTCAAAGCAAGTATTAAACACAAACAGCTCCACCCACTGTCCATTCCAGTCAAAGGAAAGGGAATAACAAAACAAAAAAAGGTGGAAATTGGGAGGCAGGTTATTTCATTTTTATCATTTCATCAATAATATTAAATATATTTTGTATATCTGACACCTTCTGTACAATTCTTCATTGGTTTTGCTGCTATTATTATTTATACCTCAAACTTTCCCTATTTATGAGCATTTAGTTATGTGTTCCCATTTGACGACTTGAAAGTGCAGTTTATGGGTGGATAATGAGTGAGTTTATTTGGGTGTTTTGGGTCTGTTCAACTGCTATAATCATGAAATCACAGAATGGTAAGGGTGGAAGTGACCTCAAAGATCATCTAGTTCCAACCCCCTGCCATATACAGGGACACCTCCCACTAGTACAGCTCACTCAAGGCCTCATCCAACCTGCCCTTGAACATCTCCGGGGAGGGAGCAGCCACAACCTCCCTGGGCAACCTGTGTCAGTGTCTCACCATCCTCACTGGAAAGAACTTCCTCCTAACATCTAGTCTAAATCTTCCCTCTGCCAGTTTAAACCCATTGCCCCTTGTCCGGTCATTACAAGACCTTGTAAATAATCCTTCCCCAGCCTTCCTGTAGGCCTCCTTCAGATATTGGAAGGCTACTCTAAGGTCTCCTCGAAGCTTTCTCTTCTCCAGACCAAAGAACCCCAACTCTCTCAGCTTGTCCTCACAGGAGAGCTGCTCCAGCCCTCTGATCATCTCCGTGGCCCTCCTCTGGACCCGCTCCAACAGTTTCATGTCCTTCCTGTGCTGGGGGCTCCAGAACTGCACACAGGACTCCAGATGGGGTCTGACGGAGAGCAGAGCAAAGGGGGAGAATCACCTCCCTTGCCCTGCTGCCCACACTGCTCTTGATGAAGCCCAGCACAGAGTTGGTGTCTGGGCTGCACTCACACTGCAGGCTCATGTAGAGCTTTTCATCAATCCAGACCCTAAGGTCCTTTTCTTCAGGGCTGGTCTCCAGCCATTCACCACCCAGCCTGTATTTGTGCTTGGGATTTCTTAACACATACTGATCCTTGGCTGATAATTACTGTCTGAAGGTGACAGGAGATACAAAGCTAAAGTTTGGAGTGACCCATAATGTCACTTTTCCTAATACCCAGTTCTTCCTTTCCAAAACCTGGTCTCTAACCCTATCCCAGTCTGTCCTAAAATGGTTACAAGTTATCATAAGCTATGTCTTTGCTCTTCTTCTTCCTTCCTGGCCTGGTCTAATAGCTCATCTAATGTGTTCTTTTTCACTGTAAAGACCTTTTGCCCTGTTGCTACGTGCCCTTGTTAAAAGTCCCTTTATGGCTTTCTTACAGGCCTCCTTTATGTACTGGAAGACTGCTGTAAGATTTCCCTGAAGCCTTCTCTTCTCTAGGTTGAACAGCTCCAACTCTCTTTAAATACAGGGGATTTCTAACATCAAATTAATCAGAGAAAGAATTGACCCTTACTTAAATAGGGTTTTATCAAGAGTGCTCAGGATGTATGAGGTAGCAAATGACATCAGTGATTTTACTGGTATTTTCAAATAAAGTACATGTAATTATTACTCTTTTAGTATTCCCTTGGCCCAAACTACAAGGGAAATCTTGTATTTTCAGATGTTAGATGTTAGGTTGCTTTTTTATTTATTTAGGTTTTTTTTTTTTTTTCCTGGACCAGAGGTTATTGAGTTCTTCATAAAGATGAAATAAACTAATTTGTTTAGTGTTTTGATGTTATTCAGTGTTTCCTTGTGCCTTCTGATACAGAAATAAGAGATTCATACAAACATGATCTCCAAAAGGCATTAAAAAAACACAAACACCCTGATCTGCACACATTAAAGGTTCCTTTTAGAGATATTTTTTTTCTATTAGCTATCACCATGATAGATTGTATGTATCTGTGGTGAATTACAAGAATGTGCTGTGATTCTCCCATGTAATGCCCATTTCTATATCCCTCTTGGCAGCCCAGGAATAAAAGCAATAGACAAACCTCTTTTACTCTACGCTTTTCATTCTGACCACAAACAAGGAAACAAAAATAGCTTAACAGAGGAGGAAAAGATTATTTCTTTTTTCACTGATCTATTGTACATGTGTTTTAAAATATTTGCCAATAGGGAAATCACTGAAATTAAAAATCTGCAAAGCAGTCGCTTGTGCATCATCCCTCTTTATCAGATTGTTAATTTGCTGTCCTAAACACATAAGTGCATTTTGATCTTTCATACAGTTAACACGCCACAATTTATTAATGCTGGGTGAAGGTAAAAATTAATCTTAAATTATCAAAGGGTTAATCACCAACTCAAGTGAAGCTTTTTCAGCATTCACATAAGGACAAATAAATGCACACAATGTCATCCTTACTTTAATAGACCATTCAAGTCCACTGTTGAAGTAATATACTATGATGTAGAAATCGGTAAATAAATCTGTCTCTAATATCTGGCAAACAGTTTCTGTCAGCATTGTGATCTAACCTTAACAAAGCTCTTCTGGGCCTACATTTGATGTGGGTACACTCAGGGCACAAGAAAACTTGAGAGCTGTAAAGATCCAAGCCAATGTGATCTTGTATTAGGCAAGTATAGGACCTGTGAGATTTCAGATGTGTGATGATAAGATGTTTATATAAAGATTTAGCATGATACAGTCCATAACTGCCATGACAATTACAAGTCACTGATCCTACTAAGGAGAGTAAAAAAGTCCTGATAATGAGTAACCTGACATGAGCACCTGAGACCTGTTCCATGCTCAATTCTCAGTTAAAGATCTCTGTCCCATTTTAATGGGCTATAATTCTTCACCACTGGCACCATGTTGTGTTTTCGCTGGTGTTTTCTGTGAAGACTGAAGACACTGCAAGTTCAGCTATTCTCCGTGGGTTGAGAATAAAGTGTGTTGCTGGGAACAGTATAAAACCTCTGACTTGCTGCTACCTGGCTTGGTCTCTGAAGGAAGGAGCACTACACCTTACTGAACTGAGATCTCAAACTAAGTTTAGATTGAACCATCTTAAGACATTTATTTTTTAAAAGATAATCATGAATTTTGTCCACATGCAGAAAAGAGATTTTTTTTTTTTCTAACTTTCGGAGTCTCATCTCTTTGTAGTTTCTTAAAACATAACTTTTAAAGTCATATACTATTTGAATATTGCATTGCTGCAGATTACCTCCTGGGATCTATTGCAACCAAGGCGTGCAGTGTTTGTAAAGCAATCCTAGAAATCTTCACAGGACACACAGATAAGCCATGAGCTGCCTTGGAAACAGCATCTTTCTATAGTAACAGCCAAAGGCAGTGGTGTCAAAAATGGCATTGGACACCTCTGGGTAGATATCTAAACCACACACTTAATGACCTACATTCTTCCTTAGTAATTATAATTCTTTTCTAGGCAAAGAACATTATGAAATGAAACCTTAAAAGGGATTTTTGAGCTTTCCCTGCTGACCAGTTTTGGAACAACTCTCTATTTTCCATTGCATTGTGCAGAAATGTTGAACCCTTTTACAGGTTTTTATGACCTTTTGGTTTCAGAGTGTCCAAGCTAACAAGAGAAAGAGATTATCTAATATATTTCAAAATACCTTGTTTCCAATGGGAGCTGGATTTCAACTCACAGTGAGCCCACCTCACTCTGTCAAGAGCATGATTCAGTATCTCTGTCTGAGCTTGAATAATTCTGCAGGTTGCACAGTAGCAGCTGCTGTGGAAATCAAACAGAATCGGACTTTTTCAGAAGTTAGACAGGGTTAGTGAATGCCCATGGCATGCAACAACACCTTTGTATTGACTCCAGTCTGCTCAGCCGAAATAACACAGTGCTGTGGAGCATGTTATTACAGCTGTGCTTCTGTGTATGCTAATTGCTTTTCCTCCTACTCTTCTCCTTCCTGTTCCCTTGGCATCTGTAGGAGGGTAAGGAGCAGAGGTGAAAAAACTTAAATGAGCCAAAGCTAATGTGCTTCAGAGCTTCTCCTTCCCTTCAGATTTGCTGAAGGGAAGGACTGCTATGGGAAAGAAGTGGAATCAGGGAAAATGGAAGAGCAGAGGAGGTAAGATGAAACGATCTTAAGGAAGCCATAATCAGGGAGCTGTAAATGGGATATATAGCCAGGTTACAGAGTGGTAAAGTGGTCTGGAAAGAAAATATAAAAGGACCAATGAGATGTGCTTGGTGATGTAAACTTTGAATTCCAGCACTGATTTCACTGGGCAGATTGGCATACCTCCCTTGAAAGTTTCCTCTTAGATACAACGTTGGCTCACTGATCAAATTTAATAAAATATCGGGCTGCACATCATGAAATCAAAGCACAGGAGGATCAGGTGATCTAGCCTTTTAAAGGAAGATAAATGGCTGTACAGAGATTCTCAACTCACAGAAAGCAGTAAAGTCATTAATAGCTCCACACTCCAGCCAGGAGAACAGTTACTGTTTCCATGTTGGGTTACTTAGGTCAGGGTAAACTCTATGCAAATCAGGGCATGCTACTTCTACCTAGAGAGACAATCTTTACACAATGCTTCTGCCACACAATGCCTTCTGTCCAAGTTTATCCTTATCCTGAGGGTTTAAAGCAGACTTACAGACATGGAGTCAAGGGCACCTAAACGCAGATGTTAATATTCAGGAATTGACATGTTCAGCCAATGCTTGAGCTCCCATCACAGGCAGTGGAGAGGTAGAGTAGGTTGTAGTTTCTTAAACCAAATCACCTCTGTCATTTGAGAGTTCCTAAGGTATCCTACTAACATAGATCTGCCAGTGCTGTAGACGACTGGTAGCTACAGCAGAAGATTAAAGGAGGAGTTGCACCCTTAAGGAGAACAGCTGGATGCCAGGTGGCATGTGTGATGGCACTAGATGCCTGTATTTAGACAACCAAATCATGTATTCCTCCCATTGTCTGCAACATCAATGGAGCTGATTTTTAAAGAGGTATCTGTTTGAGACAGAGGTCTTTGGGTTCTCCTGACTAGAATGATTTGGGGTTTGAATCAGTTGACCACACATTGGTTTCTGATGCTTCCTTTTAATACACTGAAAAATAAGGATATATATTTATCTTAACCCTTTCCAATCAGAGTCAAATTACAAAGTATTCTGATTCAGGGTTTTCACATATGATGAACTGCTTTAGCAGGGCAAAGAGACATCTGGGGTGCTTCTGGTTGCTGTAAACATTTAGACACAGATCAACCACGGATGTTACCCCTAAAGGGAAAAGGATCATTGGCATTTAATTCTGTTATTCATTCTTAAAAATACTCAGTGGTGTAGATTCAACAATGGCATCCTTTGCTTTGAAATATCCTCAACATATTTTCCTTATCTTCTTCCTTTCCTGTGGGTTTTGGTTTACCCTGACATAGATGTTAGCACTTGTGAAAAGGACTTCTGCACTGGCAGTGCTGTGGTGGATTTCCCTCACCCTTGTTCATTTCAGAGTTGATCTGATAGTCAGGAAGAGAAGAACTAAAGAAAAAGAGAAGCACTGCTTTTATTTGATGGCATTTCAAAGTGTAACAATAAAGCAGTAGAGAGAGCAAAGACTGGGAAGATAGTCGTCTTCTTCTGGTGTGCACTCTGCATCAAAACCGCCCTCACTATTTTCTCCATTCCCTTCCCCTTCTTTGCCCACTTACCTGTGAATGTGGATTAGGATGTCTCTTCCCTCTTTCTTTCATAGATGTTAGAACACCTAATGAGTAGACACACGCTCAAGAGGCAGGAGATACGGATTTGAAAGCCTTCAGGATGGAGCTGTGATTAACAAAATATTTGTTTAAACAAAGGCTTTAGGCCTAAATTGGTTTAGAGTGGACATTAGGAAAAACTTCTTTACTGAGAGAGTGGTGAGGCATTGGAACAGGTTGCCCTGGGAAGTGATGGAGCAACCATCCCTGGAGGTGTTCAAGAAGTGTGCAGATGATTCTATGATTCATGATTTGCCACGAGTTTTAACAAGACCAAGTGCCCCGTTCTGCACTTTGGCCACAACAACCTCAAGCAGTGCTACAGGCTGGGGACAGAGTGGCTGGAGAGCAGCCAGGTAGAGAAGGGCATGGGTATACTGGTTGACAGTGGCTGAACATGAGCCAGCAGTGTGCCCAGGTGGCCAAGAAGGCCAATGGCATCCTGGCCTGTATCAGGAACAGTGTGGCCAGCAGGACCAGGGAAGTCATTCTGTCCCTGTACTCAGCACTTGTTAGGCCTCACCTTGAGTGCTGTGTCCAGTTCTGGACCCCTCAATTTAAGAAAGATGCTGAGATGCTTGAACATGTCCAGAGAAGGGCACCAAGGCTGGTGAGGGGGCTGGAACACAACCCTGTGGGGAGAGGTTGAGGGAGCTGCGGGTGTGCAGCCTGGGGAAGAGGAGACTCAGAGGAGGGAGACCTCATTGCTCTCTACAGCTACCTGAAAGGAGCTCGTAGCCAGGCGAGGTTCAGTCTCTTCTGCCAGGCACCCAGTGACAGAACAAGAGGACACAGTCTTAGGCTGCTCCAGGGCAGATTTAGGCTGGACGTTAGGAAGAAATTCTTCACAGAAATAGTGATTGGCATTGGAATGGGCTGCCTGGGGAGGTGGTGGAGTCACCATCCCTGGAGGTGTTTAAGAGGAGGATGCATGAGGCACTTAGTGCCATGGCTTAGTTAATTAGAAGGTGTTGAGTGATAGGTTGGACTTTATGATCTCAAAAGTCTTTTCCAACCTGGTTAATTCTGTAATTCTGTGAATCTGTGATTCTTAAATTATTTTGTCAACTCTTAACTGGTTTTCAAGCAGATTTAATATTTAGTTTCAGAAAGTTTCATTAAACCTTAGTTGCTTAGAGCTCCTAAGTAGTTAAGATGCTTTTAACCGTCAGCATATGTACCATCACAGGCCATCTGTAGTACTAACTGCTGGTGTGTCAATGATACAGCATTAGGCAAGCTAAAAACCTATCGGCCTCATTCTTTACTATCTGTGCTACAGCCTCAGTAAATATAGGGTTTAAAAATACATCTGGAGTATTAATCAAAGCTTTGTGCACATGCCCATTTGTCATTATCTGTGATAGCAAAACCCCTGCTGCTAACAGTATAGAGAGAGATGTAATTACTTGTCTTATAACTGCAAACATTAACAAACACTATTGGATGCAAAGAACAAATAAAAGGACAAGGTAGACACCCACAAATTACTAATCTATGCAGATGACCTTCTGTTTACACTTAAAAAATTTAACATTCGAGGCTCTAAAATAACTCGGTCTATCAGAATATTGAGCAGTTTCACGTTATAAAATCCATTGGTCCAGGCAGATATCTGCTTTCTGACATTACTTCAAAAAAATTTAGCAGGCTTTTGGGATTGGAATCAGAAAGGCAAACACGATTTATGGTCCAATCAAACTGGTCTATATGACATAATCAAAGACAAGATGGACCCAGTCATCTGAAGCCCCTGAGCTAAACTAGTACTGTGAGAATCATTTGTATCTGACAAGACCATTTTATTTTATCAATATTTTTTGCAGAGGAGGAAGGAGAGGGAAGTAATGTGATGCCAGATGACAAAACCATAACCCACAGAAAGTTATTTGGCTGGTATAGCAAGCATTTGATATTAAATCCTCCTGAAAAAAACTACAGAAGTAGAGAAGCACCAGGCCTGAAAGTGTCAGCCAAGATGCAGAAATACATAAAGTTATGAGACAGGACCAATATGTGAAAGTTATTGAACATCCCTGGATTTGAGATCTGCAAGAACCAACTACGAAGTGCTATTAAGGAAGAGGTGGATGTTTTATAAATCATCCTGCAACAGTGGAAAAAGGAAGAACTGGAGGATACGTAGCTGGCATGTCCATATGGTGGTTTTAACAGACTAGATTTAATAATGTCCCTCCTGAATGAAAGACATTTCAATGGGGTGATCTGCTTGTTAGCTCTGCTACTTCACCAAGAAGATGAGAGATACCTGCAAGGGCCAAGGCAGACCCAAGGCCAGCAGTGGAACTGGTGTGCTGTGTAGTGCAAATGAGATTGATCATTTGCTGTATGTGAGAAGAGAAAAACACAAATATATGAAGCAAAGGGAATTTTTGAGAGTTATTTCCTAAATACCACATATGCTTTTCAGTGAATAAGTGAATAGACTTTTCTGTGCTAAATTATCAAGTCCTGAAGTTTAAATAGGTTTTTTTCCCCTTTCTTTTATTTTATTTATACTTTGGCAGTTCTAGCTCTGAGCTAAATACCAAGATTCTGCAGGTTTGGTTTTAACTTTGATCCAATCACTCATTCGGCCCACTTGAGATCCAAGCCTTTAGCTTTACGTAGATTTGAGATTGCTGTGGTGCAAGGAGCATAAATAGCAAAAGAAATCTAAATAAATAATGATTGTTTGGTTTTCTTTTTTAGAAAATAGCCACACTTATATAGCATTAAATATTTAAAACAGTACTATGTAATCTCAATACTTAAAGCATAAAATAGTATTTTTTCACAGTACATATAGGAAATTTTTTTTCTTCCTGCAATTTATAGCAGTTTCATTGACTTCAATAAATTGCTCTTGGTTTGTGCTCAAGCAACAGAGCAAAATTTGACCCAGGGTTTTCAACATTACTTTTAGATCTAAATGTATAATAAATCATGAAAAAATCTTAATGATGAATTGTTTTGTTGCTAGGCAGTCTGGCCCTGATGTGCTGTTAGAGTT
Organism: Semnornis frantzii; assembly: GCA_013399775.1. Taxonomy (NCBI): domain Eukaryota; kingdom Metazoa; phylum Chordata; class Aves; order Piciformes; family Ramphastidae; genus Semnornis; species Semnornis frantzii. Next base: position 11,452 of record VWYK01077075.1, read on the forward strand.
TGATTTACTCTGCTGATCCATGACCTTTCTCTCTGTCGACTCATTTTTTATGATTATTTATTTGTATTATAGAAGCACGTAGAGGCTTCTGAGATGACCTGAGCTTTATTGTGCTATTAGGCACTGTCCAAATATGCATAAAGAAAAATCTCCTTTTTCTGAAAAGTTCATTATTTATGTAGCAGGTGCAGGTATTTTTAGGGAGAAGAGCAAGATGGAGAACTGAGCTTTAGCCCCCTTGAATTGCTTTTCTCAATGTGTCATGCGCTCTGCTCTGTAGAGGAGGGATGAAGGTGTTTGGTAGCTATCCATCACACAACTACCTGCACCACAGAAATGCAGCAAGTTAGAGAGCTGGAAATCACAGCTTTTATCTAATCTTTCTGAGAAAGATAGGAAAGGAAGCAAGGAGGCTTTTGTCTCTCCAATATTCTTTACACAGGTTATTGTGTGCACAGCAGGATTAGTTTAACCTGATGAATTTAGTTGACGTAGTGAGAAAGCTACTGGGAGAGAGGGAACAGACACCCACACCCATACATACTTAGTGTGAGGGAGATGATGTTACCCAGAAAACATGTTGGCACGGATGTTCAACCCAGGAGTTTGCTTTGTACAATCCTTTGTCTGACACCTACTTACTGTAGAGCCATGAATACAGGAGAGTAGGCATGGGAGGGAAGAAAAAAAACAAACCAAAAAACCAGATGCACAATACTTATTTTGAGAACAGAACAAGCAGGCAGGTATTGATTTCCCAAAATGGTACAAGACAAAAAGGTCATATTTTCAACCCTTGTCACTAAAGTTCTGTGGAGCTATTTCACCTAAGGTATTTGTTTCCTTAGCCGAATGCCATCGCTGTGCATCCCAAAGAGGTTGTGCTGCAAATGACATATGGAAATTGATGGTTGACTATCAGCCTGACTCCCAGAGCTGTCCAGGAAGCTACTATATGGGCCACATGAGTTCATTGCAACACCAGTTTAAGTTACAGACATGCTTGAAAGGGATCTCTCTGTCCACCCCTGATAAGCACAAACACAATTATTACCTGAGGAAGGGGAATCTGACTGGCTAATTGAGTTGAAAATTAGATAAAGGAAATCTCATTCTCTTCAGTACTCTGCCTTTTTACACAATGTGTCTTCCTTTTAGACTTTTGAGGTGTGATGGTTTGGCAGAGCAGAGGCCTATGCATCCACACTTGTCAAGACTTTTCTCTGCTTTCTCTGTTCTTGGCTCCATTTTCAAAGCAGACTTGTGCTCACAACAGAATATTACAATCCAAAACTGCACAAGCACCTGGAAGTGTGAATCTCAGCTATGAGGTTTAGCTTTGCCTTGCCTGATGCTCTGCTTGAGACATAAAACCCCATGAGCTTGCTCTTAATCTTAAATTGGTATAAATAAGGGTTTACTCTACTAAAGTCAATGTAAATTTGTGGTAGAGCTTATCTGATTGATA
>VWYK01077077.1:1116-19441 GCA_013399775.1 Semnornis frantzii
GTGGAATATGGGGGGGAGGAAGCAGCCTAGTTTAAAGCAAAGTAAGGGTGAAATGAGGCATGTGACTGTTCCTCTTCAGTTAAAAGGTCCGATTCTGCTTGGGGCTGAGGTCTTGGCTCGTGAACCCAGCTAAACCTTGTGGTTCCCTTACTGTTGTGTGTTGCTGAATTCTTTTTTTAATCCTTTAAATTGTCATGCTTAGCAGAAGATTTTTGCAGTGGACTTGAGGGAAATACCCTTGGGATTTTTGCAAGGAACCATTCATCAAGTTCATTCTAAGAAACCTGGACTTTGAAGAACCTGTCCTTCGTCTTGATCACTAACTTGCAAGGGTACATTAAAGTGATAGCCTCTCCATTAAAATTAGCTACACTTGGGATCAGTTGAACTGTAGTTGCATAATATTTTTAGTGCTGATTTATTACATTTACTTCATGTCTAGTGTGAACTCCAACCTGGCTGATTTACTGTGAAGTTTAGCACTGGTAAGAATATTGTGAAAGCCATAATGGAAAGTCAGAATATACAATTAGCTGGTTGAAGGTATGTGTGGGCCCTGTGGTCCCAGTAATCCTTCCTGGGTCCACGTTCTGCTTTACTAACAGCAAATACACATCTTTGAAAATGTTTCCATTCATTCAGAATACAATGCTGAATTCCCTCTTGAATAGCCGTAGCTGTTCTCCCCAAACAGCATTGTGCTGGCAGTTTCTGGAATTACACAGGAAATGAAGAGCATAGCACACTTTCCTTTCTCTTGCTGAAACATGCTCCCTGGGAGTTCTTTGAGTAGATCAAGTAAATAGAAGAGATCTATTCCTAAGGGAAGCATGTCCTCTATGTCTCTGCTTCAAGAAATCATAATCTTCTCTGGCTTTAAATCCTTCCCTTCATCAAATTTATTGCACCATCTCCCCAGTTAGAGAAGATCTGATAGTGATTCCTTTTACAAGCAATAAAACTTCTTTTCTGCTTGTTTTGGAGACTTCTTACAGGACTCTCCTTCTCCAGTGACCAAATATGATATACTCTATGAAGAGTTGAGAGGAGGTGGCTGTTAGACCTTAATATGTGAAGTGACAATGCAGAATGCAGCATCCTGTTTAATTACTCATTCTAAAGACAACTTACATGTACATGCGTACCTGTAGATTGACCTGGCAGTAGCTGTTGGTATTGCTTGGGTCAGTCAACTTGAAATCCTTTAAGCTTTAGTAAAACATGTGGAGCGGGTAGTATTTATAATTCAGGTTACTAGAAGCTCAAGATTTTGAAAAAGCTGGGTCAGTCAGTACAGAGTGATTTGGCTGATAGACTTTAATTAAACTCCAAGGGTTGGAAGCAGACCAGTGAGAAAGCAAGAAAAATTGAGTTAAAGCTCAACTTCTAGTTTTTCTGCATATAAATCCTCCAGCAGCTGGTGATATTTGCAAGAGTACAGAAATTTGCCTTTCAGTATTCCCTTTGATTATAGTTTTTTTCCCCCTTTGCTTTATTATTCCAAGGTGTAGCATTAAATATAATTTCAGAGGCCACGTGTGTCCCTGTGTCCCATCTCTATGGCACGTGTTCATACCTGTATACACATGTGTTATACATAGCTTTGTTCACTGCTGCATTGGGACAGCATTTGTGGAACTAGGTATAGGTTTTGTTGTTGTTTTTTTTTCCACTGCCAAGCAAGTGACATCATTTCCGAAAATACCTCTGAAATTCCTGCTTCCGTGAATTTGAGCCTTAGCCATGTAGAGCAGTTATAATTGAATCATGACCAGCAGTGCCATACATTTCAGCCAAAGTATCAGGCAAGAAGTCTGATGCCTGTTTCTGCTGTTGTTAGAGATATTTATGCAGGGCAGGTCTTTCAGCAAGTGTGATTATTTTCAGAGAGGCCCTCTCTCCATCCTTGCATTAGAGAATGTGCTGGGGATCCGTGTGGGGAATGGCACCTGACAAGCAGCAGCCAGACAGAAGAAATAAAATCCCTTGGGAACGAGACTTCTCTTTATGGCTGTTTTTCACTTCTAAGGACACTTGAAAAATACTGTTCTTCAGGTAGATCTCCTTCCTAGATCCCTGGGTTAGCATTTGGGTGCCTGCCATTTTCCCAGACCAAGGAGCTACTGAAGACTTAAGCTTTTCAAGTAGGAAAGTATGCAAGCACATACTTTGTAGCACCAGACGCTATTGAAAGAATAACGGACCCTTCCCACATTCAACCCCATTCTTCTTGAACTTGCTCCCAGACCTCTGGAGCCACTGTGCTAGCAAATGATTACATTCTGCTTCTCTTCCCTAACTCTTCCTAAACAAAATGTTAATTGAGACGTTGATTTATACAATTTAGATTCTTTTGTTAAGTCAGCGTAGTTAAAAGCAGCTTCTGGCTATTGAGGGATTAGATCAGTGAGACAAATAAGTGCTTGCTGCTGTTTTTCTCTCCCTTACCCTCTGAGAAAATAATATGTATTTCAGATTTAACATGTCTCTGGCATGTGTTTGATTTACATGTGCCCCCATGACAGTGTAACTCTAGCATGTAGGTTTCTATGTGTTTTCTGATTTACATTATTATACGAACAAAGCAACCTGAAAACAAGTAGAGTTTGGTCTTTTTTTACACAGACCTTGATGTTTGTCAGCTGAAGATACTATAGTAGTGATGTTATATAGATTCCAGGCTTTCATCTGGAGCAGGGATAACCTCATGCCTTGGGTGAAAAATGACTTCTCGTGTCTTGGGCAACTGCTAACATAAAGGGTTTGTAGGAAAGTTGTCTGATCTTATGTCTCAGTAATCTATTCTCGTCTCTGAGGGGGGGAAAGAAAAGTTAGAAAAAAGGTTTATCTTTTGACTGTTGTGAAGAACCATTACAATAAGCAACCCTTGTGTTTACAGAGGAAGGGTTCTCTTGTTCTACAGGTGACCTGGTGCTGGAAAGGGTAAAAAAAAAAAACATGATGTACTGTCACTTGTTTGCATTAAGAATGTCTTATCATTAATAATTGGCTTTGTGGCCTTGAGAAGTCCACTTTATATTTGTCTCATACTTTCTTTGCTTTTTAAAATGAATGCAATATTACTTTCCTGTTCCATAGGGGCATCACTCATGAATTATTATGTTAGTAGTGTAAATGTAAAATGTTGTTCTGAGTACAGGGTATTTATCTGTTGACTTTCCTACACGTAGAATCAGAAGAGTAGCTGTTAAAACAGCCTGCAGGAAGCAACCAATGTAACACTGCATATAACATGAGCTGCAGATCAAGTGTAAACCTAAATTTTCAATTTCAGCATTTGAATTTCTATATGCGAGACACTAGTGGTATTTTAATGTATTATTGTGTAGTTCATTATTTGTTACATTAAGTGCTGCTGTTCTTACCATTTCACTCTCATTTTCTTTTCTATGTACTGATTCTCCAGTTTTTCATACAAATGCATAAAAGTATGTACAATGAAACAACAAGTTTTCTTTTGCATCAAGAAGCCAGGGTTGCTCCTGAGCATGCATGATCAAATTTTTACATGCACATGAAGTGGTTTTACAGATGCTGGCTTGAGTCTGGCAGAGCTCATAGCAATGCCCCTGAGCTAACACGGTGTGAGTGGCTGCACTGCTGGCAGGGTCAGGCCGGGCTGGCAGAGCAGCTCTCCAGCTGAGGCAAGCTCACCTCCAGGGCTTAGAGCATGCTGTGGAAGAATCAGAAGGGGCCAGTTCTGGTGCAGAAAGAGTTTCTTAGATCCACATTACTCTGAATAAAGGAGAAAAAGTGAGGATTATGTTTATTTAATCCTTGCTGCCCTTTCTTTCTTTCTTTCTGTCCTTTTTTTTTTTTTTTCCTCCTCTGCTCTCCAATTCCAGTTTGGCCACCTGATGGCAGCTTTTAAATTCTGAGATAAGAACTTTGTGTTTGTTACCCCTACGTGTAGCTTAAATCAGCACTTTTAGGTTGCAACAGAATGCAAGTATCAAACAAGTATATTTTATAGTTTTTCAAATATTCACTGTTCTACTATTCTACTGTTCACAGTAGAATGGTATTTCTCTGTAGAAGGAGATCACTTTCATTTCTCTTAAACATTTTCAAAACCTGGCAGCTACTTTTTACATCCACTATAAAGTATCTTCTGGCTTGCTGTGTGTGATCTGCTTCTTCATTTTTTTTTTTTTTAATGACAATTTTATCCATATGGCATAAATACTTTCTGAGTGACACATGGTAATAAAACAAGGGGATGTTGCCCTGCTAAATATTGGCCTCATAAGTCAAGTGCATAAATAAAGGTATAATGCAACCTGTACGTCCAACAAATGCACTGAAATAGCAGAAATGTCAAACGCCAGAGCTGAAGCACAGTTGAGTAACCTGCTACAAACAAGTCTGTCACTTTACCTATTCCTTCAGTTCTGTGTTGTGAGGTTTTAACTGATTGATTCACCATCTTGAAGGACTTGGATTCATGGATATGAGAAAGGGATGCAAGGGGGTGTTTATGCATCCCTGAGAAAAGCATCTAGTACTGGTCACAGGTCTTTCAGTAACAGGAAGCTCGTAGCAGATTGCAGCAGAGTAATTTTAAAAGTTAGTTTTTGCTTTGGAACTCTTTCTGTCCTATTACTTCTTAACTTTCCTAAATGAAAACATGTTGTGTCCACAGTGGAGGAGACTCAGGACTTCTGGAAGGCTTCGGTCCTTTACAGGCCATATGCCTTCATATCTGCTGCTGATTTCAGCTCCTCCTACAAAGAAAATAAGGAGACTACCCATAAGTGTTAATACAAGTCTCAGTGGAGGTATCCAGAGTCTTAGGTATCTTTGGATGCTACTGTTTCCTAGGTTTTCTGGATATGCTGATATGTAGCTGATGAGTTTTTCATTATTGATCAGTGCCTGAGAAGTTACCGTTTTGTGAAGAGGTGAAAGCTGAACCAAGGTGTTCAGCATCAAAACTCTTGAAAGGAACCATGATGATGGGAAGATGGTGCCACACCACAGTGACTTGGGGACACAACCAGTTGTGTGCTGTGCACTTGGGAGAGTCAAGGACAACTGCACTGTACACAAGGGAGAGATGCTTGAGCCATATCTTGGTAGAGCATGGGTATGAGAATGGGACAAGTAATAAGAAGGAGAAAAACTGATGGGCCTCAGAAGCATTCCTTGTGGGTAGGCAGTGACTTGAACAGTACCTGTAAAAGTGTGTAGTATCATAGATTCATATAATGGCTTAGGTTGGAAGGGACCTTCAAGATCGCCTAATTCCAAACATCCTGCCATGGGCAGGGACAGCTTCCACCAGACCAGGTTGCTCAAGGCCTCATCCAACCTGGCCTTGAACACCTTCAGGGAAGGAGCATCCACAACCTCTCTGGGCAACCTGTTCTAATGTCTTTTCTTATTTACCATTGCAGTTAAATGTTCCCAAAATTCTGAGACATTTTGGCTCTTAAATTTAACATGAGGAAGAAAAAGCAGACAAAGTCAGTGGATCAAAATACGGTGGAAAAAAAAGTGTATGAGAACCATTCTAGTAGTCCTGTGTGTTCCCCTAAGCAAGTGTCCTCCTCTGTTTGTGTCCTGAATAGAATGCAGTGTTCACCTCGCTGAGGAAGTCATTTTGTCATCCAGTTGAATAGTAAGACCCAAAACTGATATTAACAGTTATCAGAAGGTAAGAGGCTAAGGCCAAGTGTAAGGTCCTGCACCTGGGCAGCCACAATCCCAAGCACAAATACAGGCTGGGTGGTGAATGCCTGGAGAGCAGCCCTGAGGAAAGGACCTTGGGGTCTGGGTTGATGAAGAGCTCAACATGAGCCTGCAGTGTGCACATGCAGCCCAGACAGCACCCAAGTCCTGGGATGCAGCAAGAGCAGCGTGGCCAGCAGGGCAAGGGAGGGGATTCTGCCCCTTTGTTCTACTCTCGTCAAACCCCATCTGGAGTCCTGTGTGCAGTTCTGGAGCCCCCAGCACAGGAAGGACATGGAACTGTTGGAGCGGGTCCAGAGGAGGCCACCAAGATGCTCAGAGGGCTGCAGCAGCTCTGCTATGAGGACAGGCTGAGAAAGGTGGGGCTCTGCAGCCTGGAGAAGAGAAGGCTTTGAGGAGACCTTATAGTAGCCTTCCAATATATGAAAGGGACCTTACAAGGAAGGCTGGGGAGGGACTATTTACAAGGTCTTGTAATGACAAGACAAGGGGCAATGGGTTTAAAATGGCAGGGGGTAGATTTAGACTGGATGTTAGGAGGCAGTTCTTTGCAGTGAGGGTGGTGAGACACTGGCACAGGTTACCCAGGGAGGTTGTGGCTGCTCCCTCCCTGGAGGTGTTCAAGGCCAGGTTGGATGAGGCCTTGAGTAACCTGTGCTAGTGGGAGGTGTCCCTGTCTGTGGCAGGGGGTTGGAGCTAAATGATCCTTGAGGTCCCTTCCAACCTTACCATTCTATGATTCTATAAGCAAGAGCTCTCTGCTGTAACCTGATCGCTTGGTGCTTACTTGCTAAGCTGAGATTTTTACCAGTTGCATTTTTTTTCTGGGTAATGTTCATTAATGTAGTTATTTCGTTGTTGAATGACAGCATATTTCTATCCATTGCTGTTGCTTCTAGCTTCATTTTGAAAGGAAAGGTGATTTTCCTTGCCAGCAGTAGAGTTGTTGTGCTGTATGGTTTGTACTTCCAGAAATTTCCTTCAGGGCTTCAGTTTGTATTTAAATTTTGGCTGGTTTGCAATAATACAGGATCCAATCGATCCAGTCACGTTTTTAATTGAAAACATACATAGTTTGTATATATTAAAAAAAAGAATCATTTTCATGAAAGGAAGAGCCTGTGGAAGTATGTTTGAGAATTCTTACCTGCACCTGGGCATAGAAAAAGCTTAGGAAACAATTTTGTGTGTATCCATTGTGTATTTGTTTGTTTTTTCTCAATGTACGTCAGAGGTCTGAATGCAAAGAGAGCAGGCTATGCAGGCTAATTAAATCAGTGCCTCTGTGGAAGAACTTAGTTTCTGGAATTGCTCTTGTAAATCTGAGATATAAACAAAAACCTAGTTATTTTTATATCCTTTCCCTTTGCCTCTCGTACGTGATTCTGGAAGTTGGAGAGTTATATGTTTGTGCCTCTTTTTATAGCAGAATATTTGCGTGGCTGAATTTTTATTGAAGCATAATTCCTGGTTTCCTTAAAGCTGAGCAAGGCTACTGTACAGTGGGAGCACACATTAATTTGAGTTGCTGTGAAAGGCTGTTCATTTAAAACTGTCAAGGCAGCAAATTGTTCTCAAGTGTTTCTTCATTGAGTTGTTTGTTGCTTTTGTAGAAGTGGCTGCTTCAGCCACAGAAGGTAAATTGGGAGCTTTTCCCGAAAGAAGGCTGTGCAAAGAACAGCCAATGGGATCTTACTGTCTCTCCTTCTGCCCCTACCTACCTGGGGATAATGCAGCTGTCATTGCATTTTTATTCTTTTTCATTTCACCTGTGTGCTGTGATGAGCAGTCTCCAGAGGCTCTTTTTATCTGAGGTTGGCTTTAATTTGTTCTTTCTTGGCTGATTTCTAGCTTCCTCATACAGCCTGCGAGCTCATCGTGCTTGTTCCTTAACGATGCAGAACACAAAGATACTGCCTCTCTTAAAAGTTGAGAGTCTAAATGGACTGTGTAGTTATGGATATAGCCCTTGCTCCCATTATATGTGAAATTCCAGCTCTTCAGAAGAAACCTATTTTCTAGTTAATTCAAATATAAGAATAAAATCTATTTGTGAGGAGTGCAGCTTCAGTGGTGTGAATAACCAGACCTACTTCTGTTGAAATGCAAAAAAAAAAAACCAACCTTTTTTTTTAAATAGCAAATTACTTTGAGAGCAAAGCCCAGAAGCATGGGATTTTTAGAAGTAAACTAGGCTTTTAAGGCTTCCTGTTCATTTTCATTGTGCTTATTCCTTCTTACCTCTCTCTGATTTTTTTTTTTCCTTTTTTTTTTCCCTAACTGTTCTCTGCAAAACCATTGAGACATGGACCTCTTTTCATAGTACTAATATAGTCTAGAGGGTTAGCACAGGTCTTTATAGTTACAGATTGTTTCTAATATATTTTTTCTTTATAAACTAAGGGCAGGACTGTACATGAAATCTCTGTTATTGTATTTGTGCTTTGTACTCGTGTGCTTGTTGACTGTTTTACAAGCCAGTAACGTAGTAGCCACAGGCTAGGAAGCTTGCCCAGAAATCTGGCATATTTAATTAGTGCTAGTAAACAAGAAGAGTTTCAAATTTAATTTTTCCTTCTTTAATTCCTATAAACCTCAAGCCATTTAAAACTTAATTTTGACACTAGTTTCGTTTATGCAGTTGGATAATACTAAAACAGTCCACAACCACAGATGGAATAGTCCCAATCTATGCCAAGCAAAAAGGGAATAGGAGTTGTTTTGTTTTAACGGTATCTGAGGTTGCCATAAAATTGTAAATTATAATCTTCAGGTCATCCACCATCCATTTTCCTTTTATTTCTGTTAGGCTAAGCATTTCAGGTTGAGGAAACTGTCCTACCATGGGTCTAGCCTTGTAAAGGAAAAGGATTGGTTTTGTTGCCATTCTGGTCTTTGCACAAAGAGCTGCTTCTAAGAGCAAATTACAGAGGCATTTGAACTCTGTTACTTGCCATAGCCAATTTATTGCTTTGAGGCTGTGAGGTTTAACTTGCTACCCCAGGTGGCATAAGCCACAGAGGGTTCAATTGCTGTCTTCTCTCTTGCTTTTCAATACCAGCTTGTGATCAGTGGTGAAAAAGTTTCTCTGCTACTGCTTTTACTATTAGAGACCACTGAAGTTTAGATTCATTGCTGAAACCACACTGTCTCCAGACAAGTAGTGTGCTGATGTCTCCTTATCACAGCAATAAAATGCTTGCTAATTTTGGCCAAAACAAATGAGCAATATTGTATTAGCTGTGCAGACACCTTTTCCTTCAAGAACATTTTGTTTGTTTGAATTTTTCAAGGGAACAATGACTGTCTACTGCTTGCTATAAAGGCAGCTCCCACCTACTGTCTGAAGTAAGTTAGCACAAACTGGGCTGTACAGAACAGCAGCCTTGTTTGCATGGATTTCCTAGTCAGTAGTAATGATCCCAGGGAAGGAATTTAACCTACTGCTCAAAGCACCATCTCACTGCCTTGAATTTGCCAGGATTTTCTTCTCTCCAATATTCTAATTGCTATATTGTCACTATTCAAAAAGGAGTGAAATTCCTCCTACCCAACCTTAAACTGTTATTCAGGTCCTAGTAATAAGTGAAAGATGAGGAGGATTTTTGGAAATTCATATCTGTCCTCAATGAAGTCTTCGGTTTTGTTGTTAGGCTTAGTGCTGTAGTGCTCCAACTTGAGTGTCCTCCCAAAAGCACATTAGGTATAGGCTCACTTTCTTATAGGAATATGAAGCAACAACTTCTGCTATAGCAATTAACAAATCTGGAAATTTTAAATCATGAGTAATCTGATATAACCAGAGACTAATCCAGTGAGGTTGTAACCACTGCAACTACATGTTTAAAAAAGATGTAGACTTTGGGTGGATGTTAACCTCCTCTTGTGGTAATGACAAATTTGGTGTAGCTTGTCTTCATTCCTTTATTTTTCCTGATACTTGCATTCATCATCCCATGGTTTTTCTAATGGGGTTTTGTAAAATACCAGCTATTAAAAGAAGTAAAGTTATTTGGTTGAAAAGACAACAGTTGTCTGCAAGTAGCTTCAGTCTGAATTCAGTTCTGCTTTGGTTTGTAAATTCTGCTGTCACTCTGAAAAAAACAATGCTACGTTTTCTAAACTCAAGGCTTCGTTTCACTGAAGTTCTTGTTTATTCTGTCAAAATATTGGCTGATAAACTGAACAGGATAGGGTCTTTTAAAATGTAAAAGAACACAAGTATCTCTGTGTTTCTTGTGTGATGTCCTGTTACTTGAGGTATTCTTTCACTGCAGAATTGGGCTGTACTCTAATGCTAATGATGTCCCAAGCCCTAACAGCTCTCTGTGTCCTGAAATCTTGTAGCTCAAGATTGACATTACCTAAATCCAGGCTGTCATGCCTCTAAGGATGTATCTGAATGCACAGGCTGAGTCATTACTTCAGTGTAGCCAAGCTGGGAAACCCCTGGTTTTCTGTATAGAAGCAAGATTCATCAAATCTGACAGCTAATACCTTAGTGTAGTTCCCCCTGCAATGTTTTTTTCCTTCTACGTACCCATTCAGCTTTGCTGAGATGCAGAGTAGCCTGTGTCCTGGCAGTCACTGCCAGACTGCCCTCTGCAGTGGCAGCAGAGGCAGGTTCTGTGCCAACCTTAATTTATGCATGAGATAAAGCTGTTTTCATTGCCTAGTTAAGTATTTGATACCTGGAGTTGTTGGGATCTTGTCAGGGTGAAGTGTGGTTCCTGTGTCACCAAATGCTAAATTGTTCAGGTTTCAATGATGTTAAGATTTGAATAGATACAACTGTAAAAGCTTATTGTGAATCAGAAGTGAGGTAGAAGCAGTAGGTTCCAGTGGGAAATCAAAAGGCAACACAGGTTAAAGCATCACCTGAAGAAGTTACAGAGTCTCAATGATCACGAGCTAGAGATAATTCCTGTAACAGTAGATGGAAATAAGCACTGCCAGATTTACTGCAGAAAGCATCCTACATGGGCTGGGTTTTGGTAGGTTTTGGTACTTTAAACCACAACACTTGACTTTTTCCCATCTTTGGTTTCAAAGCTCATGTTTTCTTGCTTTCTAGCCTGTAAGTGTTGGATGGGAGCCAGACGCTGCTTTGTCTAATACATAACACGTATTGCTCTTTCTTCTCTTCTCTCTTCTATTCCTGATGATCTGTTGCTGGACACTTCTCAGATTGTTTTCCAGTCCCATGAAATTTAGCTGTTTTGAATACAAGTATCCTCTAAAGAAAGACTTAACAACCATACAGCTTCCATTATAAGAACCTATTTGCTTGTCTAGTAAAGATCCTAGCAAAGGAAAGTGAGTGGTCAGGTATGGCCTCTGCACAGTAGCAGGTTTGAAGTGAGATTTTTCATTTTATTGAACTAGTGCTGTAGAAGTAAGTCATTTTTCATGAGGTACCTGGAAGGCTACTCACAGTGGGAAACCCAAAGTTATGTGTAACAGCCTCAGTCCTGTTTCTGGACCCTGTAAAGTAAGAAATGAACCCTTATAATGCTCATTTTGACTTTTTTTCACTTATGCTTTTACTTGCCATTTAAGGCTGCAGAAGGGAGGATTTCTTTTTGCCTGTTTTAGTAGTCCAAAGGTATGCCATTACCTTAAATCCTCAAATTTTGTAGGTCATAGCTTCTAAGTAAAACTCACCTCACCTAGGAGATGCAGAATGTCTTTGGAGCTTTATGAAGCAGCCACTCATGCTTCCAGTTGCCATTTTGTTTGCCTTTGAGTCTAGGCCAGTGACATAAAGAAATTGTAGCAGCCTTTCTGCATTTAAGCTGTGTATTGCTAGTGACCTACAGCTTTGACCTAGTATTCAGTTTCACTATTTCCCAGGCATTTACTGTAATTATTTGATTTAAGCAAATATATGATATATCTGCTGCTCATCCCTTTGGGAGCTGATGTAGGAGGGATCAGCAGGAGCTGCTGTTCTTTAGTAGCCTTTGTATAATCCTCCAGCTACAGTTGTTTGCTTAAATCTTGTTCTTATGTCTTGTCATCCTTTCAGCCCTAGTGATCTTAGGGAACAATTTGCTAAGGTGAATTTCCACGATGCAGGAAGCAAAATAAGCTGAAAATTGGAAATGATTAGGGTCGCCAGGTGCAGACTTTTAGTCCTTTTTCCTTCTTTAGCAAAGAAAGCAGTTCCCAAAGCTTGATTAAATCTCTTAAATCACAGTTTAGCCAGCATAAGAAAAATAAGCTCAAATACCAGATCTGAACCAAGTGACTAAGCCATGTCCCGTTGTGTTAGAATTGAATTGGTTGTAGCGCACAATAATCTACTTTATTGTCATCCTGGCCTTAACTGTAGCATAAGATGATTACATTGAATGTGTATAATAATAAGGCTTACATTTTGTATATACTGCTTTAAATATTTTGGCAGACCATAGAAAGAACCTTTACGTGCAAGGCTTGATTAATCCTTTTCCTCTGTGTATAGAACAAGTAGCTGCCAGAGCTCAAGGGTAAAACCTATTAATAATGTCTCTGGCAGTCTTTGCCGTCCTTCACAGTGTATTCTCTTCTGTTCACACTCAACTACATACTGATTATCATTTTGGTCTCTCTCTTTTGCTCTCCGAGTTTCAGCATAGCAGTTGGGATATTCTAGCAAACTTGAATGTGGTATAAAAGTGTCTAGTATAAAATATTTGCATGAACTCTTCTTCCAGTGTCAGGGAGAGAAAATAGGGGCAGGAGTACTGTGGGGAGATCAGGCCTCTGTGTTATTTCCTACAGCTGTTAGCACTCAGTATGGCAGAGAAGACCCTTAGAAGGAAGTTTAGGGAAATGCTCTCCCCAGCAGCTGTGTCTGTGTGCTCCTGGTGAGATGCACCTGCATTCAGTGGTGTGGCCACACACCCCCAGGGAGTGCTCCTCCATCTTGGGGTGGGAGAGGAATTACTATTGTCCTCACTTTCATATGGGAGACTGAATCAGGATGAAGAAAACCATTTTATATATGGTGATTGGATGAGTTAGCTCCACAGCCACTGGCACCCTCACTGTCCAGTGTTGAAGTCCTGAGAGATGTTCACAGCAAAGCACAATGTTGGTGCAATGATAGTGACTCTATGAGATGTGCCACCACCTTACTGTAGACCATTACTGACCTTAAAGAAACACTAATTTTGACTCCTAACCTGTACTCTTTGTACTAGAAGAAATTATTTAATCTTTGGGTTTCAAGGGAAGTCGGTTCCTTTACCAAAAAGTTTTCAGCATGTTTTTGTCAGAATGAAGTTTATAGTTTGCATTACAGTCTCATGGGTATATTAATAATATAATACAACAAAGAAAAATGGCACATGGTGAAGGCTTCAAATGAAAATATTTATTATTCAGAAGGCTTTCAAGCAACTTAGGTCACTATATCAATAAAACATTTTAATTTGGAAAGTGCTTTCCATTCCTGATGTAGTGTCTTTTCAGAAGTGGTGACTGTGAGAGTGGATTGGTGTGAAGTTACTAGAGGATGGATATTCAGCTGCAAATAAGTTGTGTGTCCCCTTTCCAGGTCCTCAGGGAGCCAAAGTGCATATTGCTTTTCCATCTTCAAAACTGAAGGAAGAGAAACAGTGAGAGGGTGCCTCAGAGCAGGGAAACTGAGGTCAGGGTCACATAAGACACCTCATAGTATCATGTGCTGTCTTGAAATCCTTTTCCTCTCCGCAGCAGCTCTCTCTCACAGCCCCGAGGTATTCCTCAGAGACAGAACTGAACCACCCCAGGAGCAGCATGCTATAATTAAGCTCTGTTCCCCCTCCTACGCAGCTCCCTAGCACAGGGGTGCTGGAGGTCCTGCAGCCACGGGGGCTTGGGCGTGGGTCTCAGCCTGAGCCACTCCAGCTGCTGCGGTTCAGCCCAGAGGTGGCAGCATTTCACTGGTGGGCAAAGTAGCCTGGGACACAGTGGGGACATTCATCTGGCTAAGTGCTTTGGGATCTTTTTGGCCAAAAACACTGTGTAAAAAAATTAAGGTCATAAGGTGTCTGGGATTTTTGAAGAGCCAATGCTAACAGTGTTCTTTTATTATTAGTGAGTTTACAGCCAAGAGCTGTCCCGTAAATGAGCAATGCGATTTAGGGAATTTTTTTTTTTTTTAACCTCTTTTAAAAGTAGGAATGCCTGAGACATTAAAGGTGGTCTGGCAGTTTTTGCTGTGAGACTTCTCTTCACATTGATTCATATGCTGGCTTTGTATCAACATGAGAGCACCACCTCTGTGCAGACAGTCCGGGGTCAGCAGCGTGTGTCTGAACTGCGTGGCACGCTTCTCCACGCAGGAATACAGTACATAGTGTGAAGGGTAGGAAGAATGTGGCAGGCTGTTTGGCTGCACGAACTTTGCGAGCTACATGCAATTAATTAGAAAAGCAATGAGTACAGAATGTATAGTTGGCACTCATTGTGCTGTTACTTGTTTACTTCTTTTGGAGGGATGAGGAGGAAGATGGACTAATCACCCTGGTGGGTGTAATTCAGGTATTGGTTCAGGAGCCAGGTTAATAGCAGCTATGACTGGATTTTTATTGTGTCATTGCTCGGATTACTGTTAAAGTACAGACAGCCTCAGGTCCTTGAGCTTATTTAAAGACCTTCATATTTTCCATCAACAGCTGTATGAAGTTAAAGGGAGAGAGGCCATGGGATTTCTCTTTCTCAGCTAGTTTATTTGTGAGGTGGTGAGGTTAATGTGGCAATATCCCATGCTTAGTAGAGAGGCTTTTTGGCTTTGAGCATTGTGTGCGCTCCCTTCAGATTTATGATTTTGACCCCAGCCTGGCATTATCACACTGTCAGTGGGAGTGCAGGGCTGGTTTAAACCTCCAGCTCTTGGTGGTAATCTTTCTAAATTAGTTTACAGTTGAAACAATTGTCCATCTTTGCCTTTAAACAAGGGAAGTTTGCTCTATGAGTGGTTGATTTTCCTGAGGGAGGAAATCCTGAGTGAGGTTATCAGGGAGAGAAAAGCTTAGGGCTCCACTTTCAAAGCAATGCCATGTATGAAGCATGCATCAATCCTGTTAGTACTGCTTATTATTTCACAATGGCGTGTCAGGAATTACAGGCACAGACCTTTCTAAGGACTCTTGCAGACCTTTATGCACTCTCATCCTGAGTCAGGATTTTGTGGAATTACGTGCTAATAAAAGCTAATTTTACACATTAAATTGCATTCTTTGAAATTGCTCTTTTAATTGCTGATCTTTCCCTGACTTCTCTACAGTTCTCCCCGAGCCTCCTCATTGGCGCATTTCTGCCAGGGAGCCCTCTGTGCCTCATCATTAGGGCTAAAACCTGCCGTCACTTAACATAACACACAGAGCTTACAACTGGGAGCAGCCCCCTCCCTTGGATGGGAGCACAGACAATAATAGACACTATAGTGGCAGCGCCAATGGGAGTTTTACCATGTATTTTAATGACTCGTGCTTGATTACATTTGCTAGATTGAACTGAAGTTCATTTAGTAATTGGTATGATTCTTAGAGGGGTCCCATTTGACATTCCTTGCTCATTAAAGAGCTCCGACAGTGGCTGTTATGACTTTCATCTCAACGGTGACCCTCTCAGATATATAACCATTCTTCCTCTTTTGATAAACCACCCAACCCAGCATTCATTAACACTTAACCATCTGCAGCCAGCCCCTCCTCATACCTTCTCCCTTGCTTTGATGACATAATTAAAAGCCTTCTGTATTATCTCCCTCAGAGCACTAAGTCTAGGTGTGTCAGCTCTCGGCACATGCATTGTTTGTTATTCGATGCTTTCTGTATCAGCTGTTCCTCATGATGGGCTCATTTTTCATATGTTGTAAAGATTAGCTGATGGAGTGGGAGATCAGAGGCATGAGAAGGGAGTGTGGCTTTCGATATTAGTAACCAGATGCTCATTTGAAATGGTGATGCGGCTTGCTGTTATCTCTTAGATTATTTGGCTCCTTCACTCTTACCTGAAGATAAACTGGTTTGAGGGCTAGTCAGTGAAAATTAGCATCATCTTTAGTGGCTTGTTATGATAAAGTGCTCTTATCAGTCTGGTTTGGTGTGGCTATTCTCTCCTTGAGTCTGGTTTACAGAAATGGCAGCTTTGTTTATGCATGTGCCCAAACTTGCCTGTTTGACCTTTGAAACTGTGATTATAATATTAATCTATAGGACTATTCTGTTGCAAATCACTTAGGTGGTCTGTATTCCAGAGGATTTTCATTGTGGGACCTCCCTCTTGTCCAGCATGATGTTCTGTTATTGTTAGTATACTCTACATTGAAAGCTAACTCAGAGTGGTGTTTCAGCACATCTTGTTGTCTGGCTGGGGTTTTTTTTGTGTGCAATGGAGCTGCAGTTAGGACAGCACTGTGCTACTGTCTGTAGCTTAACGCTGGTTTTGTGTAAGCAACTTTGTTATAAAGTTGCTTAGCTACAGAAAAACTTTGTACAACGCTTGCATGCAGATACAAGCTTCAGCCCACAGATCTTTGGTGTCCCACGGTGTAGCTAAATACTGTTACTCCAGCTTACAGGTGGAGAGACACTGAGAACTGTGCAGATACTGGCAACAGAACCACCATTTATTGGGGAGTTCCAATTTTAAATTTTTATGCTTGATGTCACACACTTGCACCTTTCTCCTGCCTCGTGTTTAAGGCGTGTTGTGATAGATCTTGAACAGGGAGATAACCTGGCATTTTGACACCAAAGGAACCGTGTCCTGTTTGTCATCTTGAAGTTGAGAATCATGAGTTTTCTTCCTGTTTTCCCCTCTCCTTTCCTGTTAACGTCCTTTCTTTTTTTTTTCTTCCCCCATATTTCTTGCCAAGTTCCATCATTTTGTTTTCCCAGCTTTCCTCCCTGCTTCACTTAATTCTATTTGCCATTTTCACACACTTCAATAAACTCAATATTCTTTATGAATACAGGTGAGCTCTTTTTCTCAGAGAAGATATTAAAATCCCCCCTCCCCCCTACATAAATACACAAAATACACAGAACATTCTCAGAATGCAGAGTAGGAGGGAGTCTGCTGACTTCTAACTGCAAGACATCATTAAAATTAGTGGATTCCCTACCTTTGCATAAGGAACGTTGCTATCTGGGCTGGCTTCCACAGCAACATCTGGGCCACTGATAACATCAGTACTGAAGCATTGCTAGGTGAGCTCATGTTCTGTTAATGAAGTAATCTACTGAAAGTGCATATATAATTTTTTGGTACCACATACTTTACTGCAAAGTGTTGAACTACTACAGGAGCTTTCCTTTGCTTAAAGAATTTCATTGTAGTTAATAATATGCTTAACTTGAATGGCTTTGGTGTTACTAAATATTTGGTGTGCTAGTACTGGTTTGCTACATGTTGTGAGTGATCCTTCTCCTGAGCTAACTAAATAATAAAAAGTGATCATGATCACAAGCCATCTGACTTCATTGTGTTCTGGAGTAAGCAAACAAAGGTTGGAAGGAATATACTGCCAAAATATCTTCATTCAAAATTCATTATGAATTCCATGCATCAAAGGAGGAAAAAAAAATTGTAGACAATTTCAGGTGTGGATTGAAATTTCTGTCCTTAATAGCCTCCAGACTCTGAGTGCAGTCAGAGATCTCAAACAGCCCAGTGTACTCCCTGCCTATTGCATTTTGTCTTTTTGAATCTTCAGGCTAAATATTCTTGTGGATATTCTGTCCTGAGAACTAGGGGCAAATATCCAGACAGCCATAAAACTCTCAAATTAGACTATAGGTATGTGGAAGGGATAGTAATGATGGCATAAAATACTTAGCTGCTTTGAGATGGTTTCCAGAAAGAGCTGCCACTATCTGGGAGCACAGAATGCATGAAGAGAAGTTAAAACAAAAACAAACCAACCAAGCAAACAAACCAAGCAAACAAAAAAACCCAAACCTTTATCATTTAAAACTTTTCTTCAAATATTAAAACTGTTGGACATTTCTGAGTTTCTGAAATAATTAACCTGCCAGTGATCTGAAAGCAAAGGCCTCTGTGTTTGCCTTGTGTGTGTGTTGTTTGGCTACTGAAGAGCATTAGTTGTACTGATCTTTTCCATCTTGCTGGGCTGGGTAGGTAAATGCTTTGTTATTGAGCTGTGGTGGTCGTTTGTAATGTGTAGTGTAGGAAAGATGAGCAGACCCTATCTCCTTGCCCTATTCCCCTCCAGGAAGCGTTGGAAAAAATACAGTAGTGGTGCTGTGTTTGCTAGCAGAACATGCACAGCCTTGCATATTAAGGCAGGCACTTAGCCAGCAGCTTTGAATTATTGTACCCTGACATTACCCACTGTAACTTTTAGCACTCTGGGCCCATTACTTTGGCTTGCTGCCCAGTAATGTGCAATTTCCACTTACATAAGAAGATGTAGCTGGAGTAATGACTCCTTGGAGGAGGTGTTTTCTTTTGCAGCAAATCAGCCCAGGGCCAGCAGGTGTAATTTTATAGACACAGTCCAATAATGGCACCCTGCACTATTCTCCTCTGTTTAGCAGTAGGTGGAAAGGAACAGATCTTCCTTTGCACACTTTTCACTATCCACTGACTTATTTGCAAAGTCAAGCTTGTGTAA
>VWYK01077078.1:0-12873 GCA_013399775.1 Semnornis frantzii
AAGGGAAAGAAAAAAAAAAAAGCTACCAAACTCTTTACAGTGTTATTACCCCAGCTGGTGGTCTTCCCTACAGCTGATTCCTAATGTTTCACAGGATGAGTTACACATCCTGCCTTAGCAGCAGACTAATACCCGGGTTTGAATTACTATTGAATAAGCAGCAGTGAAATCTCTATCAAAATAATCATTAGTTCCAAAACCCACAAACAACAAAACAAGCAGAGCTGAACTAACTCAGCAAGACCATTTGTGGCATAAGGGAGAGTGAGTCACTCTTCTTTTCCCTCCCTCAGCAGACTCCATTGCTGCCTCTTGCAGCCCAGGGGAGGGCAGGTGGAGTGGGTAGGGCATGACTTCAGAAAGTTTTTTTAAAAAAAAAAAAAAAGCAAGAAGAAAGTCGACATCATTCTGGTCACATGATGCAAAGGGACCAATGGAGGCAGGTTCTGGAAAGGGGAACAGTTAAATTTGTAATTTTGGTTGTGTGAAACACTTCTTTGGGCCTCATAAACAACCACAGAACCACAAGTTGGGTACAGAGGCAGTCACACAAGAGCGGGTCCGGGATATTGGTCAGCAGGCAGGGCGAATCGTTTTGACTGCAAACCACAGAGTTTCGTAGAGTGGTAAGCATCATCAACCACAACCGGGCCGCTATTTTTTTTTTTTTCTTCTTTTTAAGAAACAATTTCAGAGTTCTTTTAGCAAAAGAGCCTTATAATCTGCTTTGTGCTGCTCCTGAGGCACCAGGATAAAACACAGCATGATGGATGGGAAGAGGGTGGTAGCAGTGACCATTCTTCATTTTTCACTCCCCAAGGTAGAAGAAATCATATATTCCTTCACTGTAAAGACAGAGTGAGTTTTAAAGAGGAAAGAATGGCTTCAAACAGCATATTTGAGTCACTTCCTTCTTACCAGCACTTCTTAAGAGGTAAGTGCCATTCAGACTTTCTAAATAGACTTTTTACTTTCCCATACTTAAGAAAATGCATGTTTGGAGAGTATCTGGGGACATTCTTGTAGTACATGCTTTTTCCCACTTCAGCTTTCTTTGAGGCACTGTAGTTGAAGCTAATATCTGAGCTTACAGGAATACCACCTCATTACTTATCAGCCCGTTTAAAGAGATTGTAACAAGGATTAATTTAAGATGTGCAAACAGCTGTTGTATGCTTGTGAATTTTCTCTTCATGAATCAATGTGTGCTAGAATAACTCACATGATCTACTGCAGATACAATAGCAGTAGCACCAGCCCCTTTTGATTCTTGTTGGCAGAATTATGACTTTTTTGAGCCATTGCCCTGAAAAATGACAGCCAAAGGCACACAACACATTTTACAGGCTGAAAGACGGGGAGTGAGCAGCAAGATGGTGTGTACAGCCAGCAGAGCGTGATGCTGTCTCACTTATGCTAGACCATCAGCCTGGGTAAAGGCATGTTCACTGGAGAGAAGTTAGAAAAAGCTTAAAAACCTGCTTAAAGTTAGCTGCAACTCACGTGGCTCAGGAAAAGAAGCAGTGTGGATAAATTCAGACTTTCTGTTGATGCCATATAGGTCTCGGATGATTGCAAATTAACAGCTGCAGCCACCCTTAGAGAAATGAAGTCGTCCTGTAAGGGCTGAGGAGAGGAATTGAAAGGCTTCACCCAGCAATCTCTCTTTTTTCACCACTGACCAAGCACTTTCAGCTCCTTCTAAGGTTCTCACAGTCCACTGTGGAGCTAATGGTTTAGTCATAGGTTATTCATACAAGTAAGCCAGGGACTGGTACGAGAAATTTGTCCTCTTCCTCATAACTACCTTCCTAAATAGCTCATGCTACAGCTGAACTTTTCCCCTCTCCATGCAAGCCCTTTGACCTCTTAAGCCCTTTTTGCAGCAGGGCTGCGCCCAAGCAGATGACAAGGCACACAAAGCCCGTCACAGACCGCTCATCAAGCTTGGCCAGGGTGCTGCTAGAGAGCAGCACTTCATAACTCTTTATAGTTACAGACTACAGTTTCCTGGCCTCGCTGGCAGTGTCAGCGTGAGTCATGAGTTATTCGTATTAATAAGTGGACTGGGGAATGCGGAAGGCTTGTCCCAGCTGCTGTGTCACAAGCAGCAGCTCTGCCAGCACCTTGCTGCTCCTGAGATCAGTGCTACCCAAAGTGGGACATGAGTGGAGGGCAGCCTGCCGAAGTGCTAGCACGTTCTCCTGCTTTGCTTTGCTTCTTTTTGTCCTCCTCCTTGTGTCAAAATATTTCCTACGTCTGACTTTCCTGGCACCGGAGGAGAGCTGAACTGCAGCAAGCTGCATGAGTCACTCTGGCTTGCAGCACCTTCTATCCTGAGCTGGGGAGATGCTGAAGGGTGAGCAAGAGGTGGCTAACTGCTGAGCGGCACTTGCAGCTGACATTTCCTCAGCACCCCTGAGGAAAGCAAAGGAAGCAATACTGCTAGAATAACAAGAACATCTTCCTGCATTTCGTCATCTTTTTTTTTTTTTTTTTNNNTTTAGCTCACCCAACTGTTTACTGTTTAATCTGTAGCACAGGAAGATTTACTGAGGAAATTTTGCATTTCTGATAAAATAACGGAGTAAACCTCACAGGGCAGTGCATACAGCCAACCCACAGGAGGGAATGGGGACAGTACAGGCCACATTGCAGGCAGGAGCCCAGAAAGCCTGAGAGCAATTAGCTGGAGACCAAGGACAAATTTGTCCAGAAAAGGAGAAGTTTCATTAAAGCTGCTTAGTCCAGCAAGTGATTTAGCTCAACACTCCAGAATGGGTTTTACTATGCACATTATTGCCATTAATGTTACTATAGTACTAACATTTTCTGTTTCTACATGGCCTGGGCTAGAAAACGCACTAGAAATCTTGAGACATTCATCCAGTTTTGGTGAGCCAGGTACGAATGGTGGTACATGCCCAGCACAAGCAAGATCAAGCTCCCTCTGTAGAGTGCTAGAAAAGCTTGGCCAACAGTGCTATGGTTGGGTTATAAAGTTAATGTCTCATCGTTGCGAAAGAATATTGTGTTTGAATGTGGAAGCCTGTGATGGTTTTCCAGCAGTTCCCTTTTTGTTCTTTTCTTTACTCAAATGAACTTCGCAGTTTCAAAACCCTGGGCGCAGCAAAAGTAATGTTTTGGCCTCAGAGCAAGAAAGAATAATCATCCCTAGGGGCAGTTATTCTCACCCCTGTTTCTCAATAGTGTTTACGTAGACTGGCCACTCGAAATGTCCCAAACTGTCTCTTCTCTTTTTTCGCGCCAAAATTTATTGCACTTTCTCTCTCAACTGAAATTGTAAGGTAAAGGGGAAAATAACAAGTTGTTTTCTGCTGTGGATTTCACTTTATCAGTCCATGCAGTTCTCTGAGAAGGAAATCCATAACTCTTTTTCAGTCTGATACTATGTGAATATTGGGAAAAACGAAAGGAGTGGGGAAGCAGAACCATTGTTCCAGCCCCTGTGAGCAGTGACAGGCATGGAAAGCCTGACATATTAATTGAATGTGGTACACCACAAAGGATATGGCCCTCTTTCTATCACACCACACCAGGTCCTCGCTTCTGCCACTAGGTAAAGAAATGAGGATCACACTGAAACCTTCAGCAGTGTGCTCTGCATGCTGAATACATCTGAATGTTTACTGGCTCTGCTCTTAATTTTCTTAATGATGGCTTATTTTTCCTAATGACCTCTTGCAGTTTCCAGTCTGGGCTTGGAGTTAGGAGTACAGGGCAGGAGCATTTCTAAGTGTCTTGATGCACTGCAAGCCACAGAAAAAGATCGCTCCCTTTCTCAAATCTCGGACTCTACTCTGAACTTTTATCCCAGCAAGATTCGTAGTATAATGACAGATTTGCTGGTTATATTGAGAGTTCAACACAGGTTGTCTGGGTCAGCACCTTTTGAGCAGGGGGGACTAAAACGAGACCTGTTGGGGAGTCTTGTACTAAAGAGTACACATATAGTTTTTCAAGGACGCCTTGATAATTATATGATTCTTGCCCCACCCCATAGCTCCTTTCAACTTCTTAAAGGCATTAGACTGCTCTGTAAGATTTCCTAATAATTTTGTCTGCAAAGGAAGACAGAATAACTAATCTTTTGAGGTTTTTTTATGGAGCTCTAATAGCATGAAGTATAATACTTTCCAGAAGAGCACTTTTCCCTCATTTTCACCTTTGCTGCAGGGTTTAATTATCTCAATACACAAAGAAGGTTACTTTTGGTTTGGTCTTTGTTTTATTTTTTGTTAATTAATCAGAATGAAGAGTTGTGGTGCAACATTTTGTCGGTTTCTTATATCAAATGGAAACTACCTCCAGCAGAGCACTTTTACAACATGGAAAAATACACTATGCATACTTTTTTCTTAGTTCTAACGTGTCAAGTAGTTCCCAGCCACTGTGAGTGTCTTCCTTTCCAAAAGCTAAATAAAATTATATTAAAAAATAAAACTATGTGAAGAAGCTTTTTCTGCTCTGAAGGATTTACCTGCCTGTACCCACAGACAGCACCTAAGCATACCTCTTCTTGTTTAAATGCTGGATCTGACTTGCCTTGCGATGAGCTTTACGTTGTTAGACTCCTAAAATCCCTGGTGCTGTAAGTGAGTGGAAGAGTGATCTGAGGCTCCCTGTTATCAAAGTTTACACAGAATCATAGAATGGTCTAAGCTGGAAGGCACCTCCAAAGGTCATCTAGTCCAATCCCCTCCACAGTCAGCAGGGACATCCTCAACTATATCAGGTTGCCCAGAACCCTGTTGAGCCTCCCTTTGAGGCCTCAACCACCTCCCTGGATAACCTATTCCAGTGTTCCACCACCCTCATAGTAATGAACTTGTTTCTAACATCCTCTGTAAACAGTCTCTTTCCATCCTTTCTGTAGGCCCCTTTCAGGTGCTGCAAGGCTGCTACTAGGTCTCTCTGAAGCCTCCTCTTCTCCATGCTGAACAACCCCAGCTCCCTCAGCCTGTCCTCACAGCAGAGGGGCTCCAATCCCCTTGATCATTTTCATGGCCCTCCTAGGAACAACTCCTCCCTAGGAACAACTGCTTGCTCCTAGTGCCAACCCAACAGCCAACCTAGCAGCCAACCCAACAGCCAGCGGAGGCTGCTGCATGAGGGGCAGAGTAGCAAGCTGATAGTGATTTCAACCCTCTAGAGCCATTGACCTTAGCAGAAATGGTCATATATTAGAAGTAACTCTGCTGAAGACATATTTCTCTGGGAGCAGCACAATGCCCGACACTACCTCATCTTTTTCTTCACTCAATAGAATAAACTGTTTTGTCACTACATTGGGGAGAGAGAAGGTTTCCCAGCACTTTTGCAGGCTGCCTGAATTGTAATAGTTAATTTGTGTCAGCATTATAAAATACTAACTGCATCTTGTGAATAGGAAATTGAACTACAGCTCATAAAAACCTTGGCTTACTAGAAGAAAAAAAGCTTGCACAATGCCTGATTTGCACTGCCTTCTCTCTGTTTGAGCCTTTTTTTTTTCATTTAAAAGTCTTGAGAAACATTGCAAGGCCTGAACACGGGAATTCCTGTGAAGCAAGTGGTAAAGTATCTGATGGAGCTGAATAGATGAATACACTACCTTGAAAATCAAGAGATTTTATGCTAGGCCAAAATATCAGACTGAATATTTAACCAATTGCACTCAGCACGGTGATGTCTTGTGATGACAATTTTAGCAAAGACTTAGGGTTATGGTTGCCTTGCAGATCTCCCACATTGGTTTGCCTGTTATTATGTGGCCATTAATAGGAGATTGTTGGATGGCAGCTTCGCCATGTTTTACTGTGAGAGCAAAACTTCAGCTCTGAAGTAGCTCCCTGGTGGAAGATAAAAGTATCTTCCCCACATTGCCAGAGTATGCAACATGAACAGAAAATAAACTGGAGTTTTGTTTGTATGTCTTTATGGCTAGAATCATAGAATGGTAAGGTTGGAAGGGACCTCAAGGATCATCCAGTTCCAACCTCCTCCCATAGGCAGGGACACCTCCCAGTAGTACAGCAGACTCAAGGCTTCCTCCAACCTGGCCTCAAACACCTCCAGGGAGGGAGCAGCCACGACCTCCCTGGGCAACCTGTTCCAGTGTCTCACCACCCTCACTGGAAAGAACTTCCTCCTAACATCCAGTCTAAATCTCCCCTCTGCCAGTTTAAACCCATTGCCCCTTGTCCTGTCATTACAAGACCTTGTCAATAGTCCCTCCCCAGCCTTCCTGTAGGCCCCCTTCAGATATTGGAAGGCTACTAGAAGATAACTATGGCTTAGTTTGACCTCTAAGGGATGCCCCCAAAAGAAGAGTCTGCTCACCTTTAAATGTATATGAAGGCCAGAGATCTTGGCAAGTGTGTAAAAGTAATTCTTGAAGTCCTGAAGAATCTGTATCTGTTTCATTCTGTTATTTGAGAGGGAAGAGTCTACACCTAAACCAAGAACGGCAAAGACATTACTGTTCTTGGATTTAGAAATAGACATAGTTGCTTTTAAATGCAAAGCTAAGCAATCCTAAAGAAAGGACAAAGGCTCATCCTACTTTGACACTACCACATGCAGAGGGTATGCACCGAGTCCCATTGTTCTCTGCGGCACCTCCAAAGTAGTGCCCAGGGGCCCAAGCAGGGCTGTTAGTCTAATGTCCTCTTGGGCTGTTATGAGCAGGCTCAGGAGCTAAGGGGGAATTCCATTGACAGGAAAAAGTCAGGGTGGGCTGGTGCTTGCAGAAACTGCCAGCTGAGGTCTTGGACTCACTGCCATAAAATACCATTGAAATTGAGACTTCAGCAGAATCCTTAGAACAGCTGGGTCTATATGCATGTAACATGTTTCCTAATACATACTAGCCAGGTAATTTTTTTTAAAAAAAGAAGCTTTGGAAGGGTTAAGTTCTCCCTCCATCTCTCACTGCTGTATTTAGGAGAACAAACTGATCTCTGTTAAAGCTTGGAAAGAAAACTTTCCATGTAAGCAAGTCTGTCATCTGCAAAATGAATTATGGCTTCCTCTGTGACATCTGGCACTGGCCATGGAGAGAGACAGGCCACTGACTGGGTGAATCACTAGTCTGAGAGAAGCACAAGAAAACATTACACTGGTCATTACATCTTCTGTCGTCTTAAGAGAATGGATAATATTTGTATAGACTTGTGTCAGCTTCCCAAAAGCAGACGAGTAGTAGGGATATCTCCTTTCTGAAGTACATTAATGTAACGTACAGAGTGACAACAGCGGTGGTGTTTGGAGCAGTAGTATGCTCCAACACAAAGCTCTGTAGTATGCTGGTGAAGTCCATGCATGCACCAGCACATCCACAGGGATACGGAATGCACGACTCATCATTCTTGCCGCCGGTGGAAAGGAGGCTAGAAAGTATATATACAGATACCAAATGTAATTGGTTTTCCAAAGAAATCTCTTTTCTTCCACTCAGGTCCCAATAAAATCAAGCCTGGGCTTATGACCAAGACACATTTTAGTTTGAAATGTCATATTCTCAATAAAGATTTATACAGATAATGGAAATAGGGGAAAGAAAAAAAAATAAAGGAGCATAGAAGAACTGACTGTGAAAGTAGAGAAGCAGAGTGTAGCATTAGTTGCTACCTGATAGAGTTTCTAATTCATCCTTAATGCTGTCCAGCAGGCTCTTCACTTCTGTTTGCAAGCAAAACTCTGTGAAATTGGGTAGTTTCACTTCACAAAGATCTCTGGGAACATTTTCTCCAGCTTTGATCTATCTGGGGTTTAGAGTTTTTTCAGTCTGCATTTTCTCTTTTGAATTTCTAATCCCAGTGAATCCAAAAGCAGTCCAAGTCAGGGACTTGGGGCTTTTTCTCTTGCCTCCTGAATATTTTGTCTTGTAGTGTGTTTTCTGTTGCCCGGTTTCACGCCAAAACTCTGATTTTGAGATGTACTCAAAAGCTGCCCCTAGTTTTATATAATTTGCTATAAACATTTAACTCAGCTGTACTTAGAGAAATCCCTGCAACCCAAGACAAACCTTTTTTGTGGTCTTTAATAATGAAAGATGACCATTTGCAAAATATCTTGCATGTTCAGGGAGAAGCATCACAGCATTTCTTTTCTTTGTGACAAATGTCTTTAACCTTCTCAGCCCCTGTCACCACAAGCAACTCTCGTAAGTCCATTTTCTGACCAGTTTTATGGAATAAACTTGTGTCATGCCAGCCAAACATGTGCCTCGAGGTATCAGGGCATTTACAGAAGCGTTGGACAAGCACCAGATGCTGAGCTCTGTAAGCATTACTAAAGCAGTCTGCAGTTGCCTGCTTTGGTGAAGTCAAGTGCTGCATGCATGCTCAGCAATAGCTGAGGGTGAGGTGTCACAGCCTCTGGAGTGGGCAGAAGAGCATCCTTGCCTGTCAGGCCTCTGGTCTCTCTTTATGCTTGCTGCAGTATCAAATAGAAGTGGAAGGCAAGCTGGCACAGCAAAATGAAAGCTTTCATATGTTCAGCAAGGACAACATAGAGAGATGCAATCATAAGGGTGTAGGTCACCAACAGCCAACCCTTGGAAGGTGTTAGTAGATGCTAGGGTAGTGAGTGGGGGAGGGAGATGCAACTCTGGGTTTTTCAACACTGTTATTAAATGGGTTGGATAGATTTAAGCTAGCACTGCTTTACTCCCACATACCTGCAGGCATGGTCTCTCTCTGTAGACAAGACCACGAACCCAGATCTTGGGTTAATATCCTGGCTCCACCCAGACAGAGACAAAATGACCATCAGCTGCAGTGGGGTTGGGTATACCCTTTAATAACAAAGAAATCTGCAAGAAAAACATGACAATGAAGTCCAGAGTGACACAGGAGGTGAACTCTGAATGCCAATGTTGACAGTGGAGGCTGAAAGAAACATAGCACTGAGATGCAAGAGTAATTTATGTAATGCCAAGTAGCAGAACCATGGCTTGAGAATGAAAGGTTTTGTCTCTTTTACCTAGGAAATACTGTCATGGAACAATTACTCCTGGCATATTATTCACAGTTGTAGAAGGGGTTCTGGGTTGAGTGGGACTTTTTTTCTGGTTGGGAGTTGTTGATTTGTACTTAGCTTATACATCAGGGTGTATGCCTTACCTGGTGGAGACAGGTGAGCTGTATTTCCTCACTCAGAACTGATGGCAGATTCTGAAAGAAGCACTCTACCATGTACTACCTCCTGGTCTTATATAGAAGGACAGAGAGGGACTGGACTTCTGTGAGTGTAATTGCAGCTTTGGAAAGCACCCCTGAAAACATATCCCAAGTAAGAGGCAATGAGGAGGAGGCCTCGCCTGTGAGGCCTCCACACTACGGGGTTGCCATGGCTGTTTACCATCTGTCCACATTCACACCATCCAAAACAGTCTACTAGGACTACATACCATGCCCAGTTCATAGGAAATGAAATTTTATATTACAGTTACTAGATAATATCAGACTTTTGTACAATGCTTCTGTTTTTCAGCTCTATGTAAGTGAGCTTTGGATTTTGCATAGGTCAGTGTCATGGGCATCTCTGCAGAGAGAGAGACCTCCACTTGCACGAGGGTTGGCAAATCAGATACTGCAATATAGGGTGGCTTAATCACTGCCACAAACATTAGCCAAATGCTTTGCAAAGAACTTCAGTGCCACTTTATCCTGTTGTGTCTTTGTGGACTTGGCAGCAAGGAGTTAATGCTTACCTCATGCAAGGTCCTAAGAGGACGTACATCCAGAAGATCACTGATCAGGCTTCTACACCAACCTGGTTCCTGCTTTATTACCATTGTTTTGTCTGAACCCAAGCTTGAGGAACAGATAGCATGTGGAAAGGATTCTGCTTATAACTTTACCTAGGAAAATTAAATGAGGCCAGAGACTCATCAGGTAGGTTGCCCTTTCACCAGAGAGAGGACAGCACAGAAAAGCACCATGTGGTTTTTATCCTCTGTGCATTATAAAGACCTCCATTAATGCAGCCCAGAGAGAGGGCCACCTATGAAAGGAAAAAAAGACACCCTAGTCTCTGCACCAATCCTCTCTTTTGCTTCTGCATCAAGCCTGTAAAAGTGAAAATGTACAGTGCTAAACATCCACTTTTTTTTTTTTACACTAAAGATAAAATAACTCACATACTGAAACCAAGACTCAGGTCTCATATATGAACAGGAACTTACTCTGGTTGTACTTTGCTTCATTGGAGAAAATGATTTGCTTTTCTAAACAAAACAGACTGTTTCAAGTACAGCAGGTTGGGGTGTTGTAGAAACTAAAGAATGTGAATGGCTTGGCTAGGTAAAAAAGGTGACAGGATAAACTTCTTGAGTTCAAAATTGATGAACCACTTAAATTTCAGTGTAAAAATCAGAACTTCTGTTGTTGGGTTGGATATTTCTCTTCTCCTAATGGGGACTGCAATGCAAACAGTCATTTAACTTTACAGGTTAATGCACAACCCTGAGTACTACTTTTGAAGAGTGATATTATTTTGTACAGGTATTTTTAGGTGCAGCAGAAAAGCTACATTAGCCCCAAACAGCTCCTTTTCTTTACTAGGTAGGAAAAATCTTTACCAGTATGAACACTTTTATACCTATGTAAGTCCATTCCCATTTGGAAGAGTTGCTACTCTGCAACTATACATGTACCAGCATGAAGAGGGATTTACAATTCCCCTGTGGGGTGAAATTATGTCATTGGACAGATGTCTATAAGAGGAAAGATAATTTAGGTTCACATTTTACTGGGGCAATTAAAGTAGGCCAGTGTGTTGCGTACATGGTAGCCAATCCAAGAGCCAACAAAACCACTGGAAGGGCCTGGCTGACATCCTTGGGTACTGGATGAGACCTGTGATGACTGTTCTCCTTCAGACAGAGGTGTTACCAGCCTAAAGTTTAATCACTGATGGCTCAGGTCACTTTTCACACAGCTATCCTAACACCCTTACACACATGAAATACAGAGGAGTGAGGCAGGCTGCCCTCTGTACCACAACCTGCCTTCACTTCAGAGCAATATCACAGCCCATTCTGCCCTGTTTCATCACAATCACAAGGGATGTTATATAGAAAATGGCATTGTGCAAGTCAGAGGTTGCATTTCCAGCTGTCTGATGGTGGCCTGGCTCATTTTTACAGGTTAATTAGGGCAAGCCCCTTTCTCTCCTTGCCTCTCTCTAAGAGCTCTGCGCTTCGAGCACATCCCTGACCCATGTGGGGATTGGCAAAGCAGGTCCCAGGACCTGCATGCTCCAGGTTTCAGTATGTTACTGCTTTGACTAAACCACGACAATTGGAGATCAAAAGCGTTATTTAAAGAGAAGCAGTTCGAGGTTTTTCATGGAGTCTCATCTTTCCTTTCAGCCTTCAGAAAAGCCCACTTCAGCCAGAAGGATTAGGAAATATAACAGACCTCTGCTGTGTCCAGGGGATACAAGCTCAGGGCAGTGTCTTGTCAAAAATCTTCCTGCTGCTTTTGTGAAGTACTGCAAAGAAGACTGGGAGCCATGGCTGTCCTTTCTCCCTCCCTGGGGTCTGGGCATGCTGCCATATGGCTGGGAGACAGCTTCTCGAGCAGGAATCTCCACCTATCCTTTGCTCTGTCTAAAAGCAAGAGCAAACCCTAACAGTTTGCTCCACAGTACCTACGGGTAAATAGGAGTTCCTGCAGAAGCAGGGCTTGACTTTAAAACCCTGGGCCAGCTAAAGTAAGCAGAAGAAAAATAAAAGATCTTTCTTAGTAAACAATTTTTCAGCATGGTTTTCATCTTCAGCTGTGAATTATTTTCTCCCTGTTGGGCATGCTCCCATTTATTCTTTGCTAATTTATTTGGCAAACACTACTCAGTCTCCAGCTTGTCCACAGACAAATCCTGGTATACCTCACGGTCCCAACATGAGAGACTTCCATGCATGAGCTGCAGAGCTGCTGACTGAGCAGCATACACAGCTAATCAAGGCATCACAAGGTGCCAACTCGGTAGATTTTCTCCCATGTACATGACTTAAGACAGTGATTGAGCATTTCAGTCTAAAATCACAGCCTCCTCTGAAGGCTCACCCTAACACAACTTATTCACACAGCCATATTGCTAAAAACAAACAAACAAACAAACAAAAATGATTTAACAGAAATTTGTTGTCAGATTCCAACTTGTTTCCAAAGAAAATCTTTTAAGTGTTCCAGAAATTCCTTTCTGTCTGAAGTCCCTCACTTGCTAACATCTCATCCTTTTTCTTGCAAGGTCTTGCTGGATTTTTTTTTTTTTTCTGCAAGAAATACAAGCAACATTAAGGCATCTCTTATTTGAAACTGCAGTTCAAAGAGATTGAAATAAAAGTCAGAAAAATAACCTATATAACAACATTAGCTGTCCTATTTTGGGAGGTAATTAGCTGCAGCAAAGTTTCTCTCACTTATTTTTCTCTTGCTGAGAAAACAAACTACCTTGTCATTGAGGTTTTTAGAAAATGCTGCTGTTTGCAACATTTGCCACAAACAAATTAACTCAAACATTTCTAATGTATGACTTAACATGGCTGAGTTTGCTGCTAGTCCTCACTTCTCCATCTGGAGACAAAATGCCTTCAGTTATCACACAGTGAAGGGCAAGAAATCTGGATCATACATTTGCCTGCTAAAAACCATGCATTAAAAACATTTATACCAAGCATCTATTTCCAGAGCCCAGTGCAGAAGTCAGGAAGAAAGCAAGAAGGGGAAGAAGTATTTAATGTGTGACAGAAGCACCACACCTGATGTAGAATCATAGAATCATAGAATGGTAAGGTTGGAAGGGACCTCAAAGATCATCTAGTTCCAACCCCATGCCATAGGCAGGGACACCTCCCACTAG
>VWYK01077092.1:115-13094 GCA_013399775.1 Semnornis frantzii
CTCAGGTGGCCAAGAAGAAGGTCAATAGCATCCTGGCTTGTATCAGGAATAGCCTGGCTGGCAAGTCTAGAGGTGTAGTTATCCCACTCTGGTACTGGTGAGCTCATACCATAAATACTGTGTTCAGTTTTGGACCTCTCACTACAAGAAGAATATTGAGGTGCTGGAGCATGTCCAGAGAAGGGCAGCTGAGCTGATGAAGGGTCCAGAGAACAAGGTGTATGAGGAATGACTGAGGGAAATGGGATTGTTTGGAGAAGAGGCTGAAGGGAGACTTCATTGCTCTCAGCAACTACCTGAAAGGGGAGGTAGTGATGTGTGGGTTGGTCTCTTATATGCAGTAAGTGACAGGACAAGAGGAAACAGCCTCAAGTTGTGCTGAGGGAAGTTCAGGTTGGATATTAGGAAAAAATTCTTCATAGAAAGGGTTTCAGGCATTGGAACAAGCTGCCCATGGAGGTGGTGCAGTCACCATCCTGGATGTATTTAAAAGACACATGGATGTGGTGCTGAGGGATGTGGTTGAGTGGTAGTAGCTTAGCAGTAGTGGTGGGATTGCGAGCTCTAGGACTTGCTCAAAGGCCTCTTCTAACCTCAACAGCTGTACAATTCTATGACATCTTTTCCTAGGAGAGGAAAGCAGACAAATTTCAAGAGATGACATGATCTTTTGAGTGCCTTGTAACAGGTAGCTTTCTGAAAACAGTTCCTTGCTGATTGTGACAGGTTGTAAAAGGCTGTGAGAGATCTTCTCAAACAACCTGGAAAATATAATAAAGCCACCATAAGGTGTCACTGTAACCCAAGTTGCAATTAGAAATGTTCTTTTTGTGAAGGTTAAAATAGGACCTATATTTAAACAGTAGAGAGTATTCCTGCATGCACAGAAATCATATCCAATACACCAGCCTTATTTTTTTTCCTTTTTTTCCAGCTGGTATGTTTGTCACCCTTTCTTAGCATTTATTTTGAGGAGAGCAGCAAAGTGCATTTGCAAAGTTAACCACAAAACTATCAGACTTAGAAAATTATATTTTACACAGTGGCTATTTACTCTATGTATAGAATTTAAAGAGGGACTCCTGTTGTAGAACCTTGTGCTTAATATATTGACTTGTGTGAAATGGAAAATTAAAACTACATTTCTAACATTAAATATATCTGTAGTACTTAGTGCAATGAGATGGAAGCCCTATCCTTTTGAAGGGAAGCAGATGTACAGATTTTACTTGGGCTGATTTAACACATAGCCTTTTATAGAATCATAGAATAGTAGGAGTTAGAAGGGAACTCTGAAGATCACTGAGTCCAACCCCCCTGCCAAAGCAGGATCACCTAGGGCTGGTCACGCATCCATATCAGTCTTGAAAGTCTCCAGAGAAGGGAGACTCCATAACCTCTCTGGGCAGCCTGTTCCAGTGCTCCAGCATTCTCTTAGTAAAGAAGTTTTTCCTCACGTTGAGGTGGAGCTTCCTGTATCCCAGTTTGTATCTGTTTTCATACAGAGTAAAGGACTCAGTTCGCATATGTGCTGTATGTGCTTCAGCACAGGGGTTAGACTTGATGATTATTCTAGAGGTCCATTCCAGCCTCTATCATTCTGTGGTTCTGTGATATGGTAAAACAGGAATCAGAATACTGAAGTCTTTGAATCTGTTTTGGTTTACAGAGGAAAAGTGCAGATGTAAAGCCATAGATTTCAAAACCTGAAGGACCATTTTGATAATTCACATCGTTGTATAACATGAGATCCCAGTACACCTCTTCTACCTTTGCCATCAAATGCTATAGATCTTGCTTTACCAGAGGAAAGCTTCTCCAAAGGAGTAAAAAGAGCAAGCTCTGATCTGACAAGCAGCTTACAAACACCAGGGATGTGAGCACATGGCCTTGACCTGAAAACAAACCAATTAAAAATTAATAAGGTTACTCTAGTCTGGCCTTGACTGCCTAGGCTGTCACACTTGCGCCTGCATCCACTGGAGGACCCCAGCAGCCTTTGGTTGGTTGTTGTTAAGGCTGAACACACAGCAGTGAAACATCTTTATGTCAATTCAGCAGAGACACCTAAAGGTTAAATTGACTTTCCCAGGATGTGAATGATGATGTGGACATGGCACTTCTGGGCACGGTTTAATGGCCACGATGGTCTTGGTTGATGGTTGGACTCGATTATTTTAGAGGTCTTTTCAAACTGAAACAATTGTGTAATTCTGTGGTTATTTGTTAAGAGTTCAAAACATAATTTACAGACAGTAGAGGCAGATGCTTGCAAAGTTGTGTCAGTAATCATAGCTACCAGGAGCACGATGTCTGAATGACACCTGCAGATGTGCTGTGCACGCCGCACTGAAACAAGTAGCAAAAGTCACCCTTGCAGTGTGGCAAAGACATTACCCTGATTGTTGTTTTGAGGAATGATCAGCAGGATGAGCATAAAGATGATTTTGCATGCTTTTCAACAGAAGTAGTAACTGTAACAAGTTAGATAGCCTCTAGGTCTGTGTTTACCTGCACCTGTAGAAACTTTACTTCCAGGTGAGAATTGCGTTTATTGCTAGCTTTGCAATGTTTGATTTTTCTCCAGGGCATGCTGCAGTCCTGAATCTAACGCCCTGTCTGCAAGGCACAGTTGTTGCTAGAACATCTCTACAATGCACTTGACCACTTCCCAAGTTTTCTTACAACTCATTTTGTTCTTGAGCACCTAGGGTGCCCACAACAGTGGCTGTCTGCATTTTGCTTTTTTTGTCTGTATTGGCTCTAAAATATAGTTTTAATACTGTTTTACTTAAAGTGTTAAGGGATACCAGTTCCAACAATAACTACAAGTTGTAAGTGCTAGCAGTTTTAGTTTGGCAGACTTATTCTTTGCAAGTGCAGCTTTACAGCTTGCTGTGCCTTGGACTTGGATTCCAGCTTGCAAGCACCAGACTTACATGATATAATACAAGGTGTTTAAGAAGGTCTGAGTCACCAGAAGGAGAATCACAATGTGGCAATCTAATTTCTGCAAAATAAATTTCTGCATAGGGTTAAAACAGGAAATAAAAGAGTAGGAACAATGATGGCTGGGTCCATAAAGGCTATTGTGTTAGGTCTTGTTAAGGAAGAGATTTCCTCAGCTGATGCTCCAAAATACATACTGGGATTAGTTTCATACAGATTGCCATGGCCTCATTTGGTGTATCCTTACTGGGAACTGGGTCATGCTCCTGTGGACAGTGGCCCACTGAGACACTGCAAAGCTCCTGGGACAGGCTCTGCAGGAGCAACCAAAAAGCCCAGACCTTTTACTACTCTGTGTGCCTGGGGAGGAAGAAATGGAGCAGCCTCCCCACAGAGAAGCAAGAGTGTGTAACATCCTTTCTTGAAGCCTTAGGAAAAGGATCAGTGAATTTCAGAAGGGGCCATGTCTGCAGCACTGCTGAGCTGCAGGCCGTGGAAGGATTGCAAAGAAAAGGAAGAGGTGGAACCTGCTGTGAGAATTGCTCTGGTAGTGGTGAGGTGGGCAATATGGCTCATGAGATCCTTTCCCTCTGTGAGAGAAATATGCCCTACCAGGTGCCAGTCAGAGTGTATGTCTGAGGGAGCTGCTTAAAGTATTCCCAAATGCATGGACAGACTTAAGACTTCTGTGTTAAGTCATAGAATGGTTTAGGTTGGAAAGGACTTTAGAGATCATCTAATTCCAACTCTCCCTCCATGGGCAGGAACACCGTCCACTAGCCCCCGTTGCTCAAGATCTCATTCAGCTTATCCTTGAACACCTACAGGGAGGGAACATCCACAACCTCCTTGGGCAACCTGTGCCAGTGTCTCACCACTCTCACTGGAAAGAATTTCTTCTGAATCTCCACTCTAAATCTACCCTCCTTAACCTTCAATCCATTCCCTCTTGTCCTATCACTACAAGCCCTTGCAAAAAGCACACCCCCCCACCTCACCCCCCCCACCCCCAGCTTTCTTGTAGGCCCCTTCAGGTACTGGAAGGCTCCTGTAAGGAGAGAGGGAGGGGGAGTGGGAGAGAAAGAAAAGGAAGGGGAAAGTGGTACTGGTAAGCTGAGGAAGTTTTGCTTGGCTGGAGTCTCTTCTGTTGCAGAACTGGTTACAGTTTCTGTGTACTCTTTGAATAATTCATGTGCTGTATAGCAGTGCTGGAAAACTCCAGGCTCAGCAGAGCTAAGTCAGACATTGTCCTTGCAGAGAGTCCTCTCATAGCCAGCAGTAAGTGCAGCTAGGGCCATGGGGCTCTTGGCACTAGTTACCTGCATGCCTGTAACAGGGCTTCTCTGGCTGTATTTCTGTCTAGTCAGGTTGAACAGCAGCTGCTTTCACTGCGAAGTCCAGGGCAGCCTGGGAAACCCTCTCTGCAGCATGTCTTGCTGCCCTGGGCACTGCTGCAACCTCCTTCATACTGCTCAGACTTGACTCTGACCATCTCCACAGCTGAGCAAAAGAAGGAAATTCCTTCCAGTTTCCCGCTCCAGAGCCCTGGCCCTGCTTCACCCTGGCCCACTGGGGCATGCTAACAACCAGGGCAGCAAGGTCACCACTGTGGACGCCACAGGTCCAGGACATCACATGCATGCATTAAAACAGGGTCCCCTTTTCCAGAGGGAACACACAGAATGAGGCCTAACAAGCTGACTGCCAGACATCAGATACATATTTAGTGATAAATACATGCAGAAGTATGTAACAAAACTCTCTTCCATTCCAAGAAACATGCATTTGGGTACCCAAGTGGCATTTGGGTGCCCTAGCTTTTCAGTGGCACCCTGTGATAAGGTGAGGAGCAATGGATGCAAACTGGCACAGAGACAGTTCCATCTCAACATGAGGAAAAACTTTGCTGTAAGGGAGACTGAGTGCTGGAACGGGCTGCTCACTGAGGTTGTGGAGCCTCTCCCAGGGACTTTCAAGACCCATTTGGATGTGTTCCTGTGCAGCCTGCCTTGGGTGATCCTGCTTTACTACGGAGCATTGGACTCAATAATCGCCAGAGGTCCCTTCCAACCCCTACCATTGTATGATTCCATGGTATGAGGGGAACTGTAACTTGAAATGATTCCCTCCCTGCAGAAAGAACTCATGCATGTTTAATCAACTTCTTGCCTTTGACATAGATGAGGTCTTATTAACGAGCTGGAGTGGCTCGAGGACAGGTATTGTGTCCGTTACTATAGCACCACCTTGCAAAGGAACTCGGCATGAAAGAGGCAGGGAAGGGAGGGAGGGAGGCACTGAGGATGAACCTCAGCTAGGCAGCCTGAGGTTCTCCCGTAGAGCAGGCAGCTGTGTCCTGCCTAGGGACACCAGCCCTCAGCAGCCCCTGCAGCTTGCCAGCTGCAGCCCCCAGACCAGCTGCCTCCACACAGGTACCTGCACGGATGCACGGCAGAGCTGCTGCAAGTGACCACCGAGTCCCTGAGTGCTTCCGACTGGCTTTTGCTCCAGAGCTCTTCCCAGTTGACTTTTTGGCTTTGGAAGATTTGTGTTTATTTTTATTTTTACTTTTATTTTTATTTTTATTTTTTTTCTTCCATGCACCTTTCTTGAGCAACTGGTTGTTATTGCAGAGGTCACCGAGGAGACTGGTGGAGACTCCTGAGTTTGGCATCGGGAAATATGACAGCAGAAGCGAATGCTTGTTAGCATAAGGGATTTACTGAAGAGGAAAGACAAAATGCCTATCAAAGGCTTCAGTTCACTAAAGGAAAGATTTTTTAACCCAGGAAAGGAAGAGGTGAAGAACACCATTAGTGACTCACTGGGGAATCTGAGAAGGTAAAATCCAACGTAAAATCCAACATATAATTCCCAAACGGTTCCATTGGTTCAACTCGTTGAAGAAAAATGAAATACTAAAAAATGTAAAAATGTAAAGCAGAATTTAGAGTTGCAGAACTGATATCTGAGCTCAGATGGTGAGAGACACCTTGCTGGGAGGCAGGAGGTGGAAAAGGAGCATTGTTACAACACCGTAGGACTGTAGATGATGGAATATCGACATTAAACAAAAAGATGAAAATAAGTTTAAAAATTGTGTTCTGATATTAAAAAGAACATGAAAAAGTGTTTTAATTGAAAAACTTTTAAATAATTGAATGTGAATAATTCTGTGGTTTAGCTTGCATGAGAAAATCTGAGGATTTAAGGGGAATTAACACTCCCAAATGATGCCGCTCTTAAAATTTTATGAAAATCCTGTTCTGAATTGGTAAGAGAAAATGATTAAGTAGAGAGCTCTGTGTGTGTGTTTACTGAGACTGACAAATTACAAAGAGCAAAAGAAGCAGCTGTTTGCAAGCAAAAAGAGGAAAAAAAAGAGCCAAGGTTTTTTTCTTAGTGACAGTTAATGAAACAGCAAATGGAAAGATTTTTGGGGTTTGATATGTGAAAGTATGATGTAAAATATGACTGTTATAAAGGCAAAGAAGTTTCTCATTTGATTGGAAGATTATTTCTGTTAGCAGTGGCCACTGACAATGTTTATTTGTGTAATCAACAGATGAGAGCAGAGGGATCAGTGGCATTTCTTGCATGCTTGATGTCAAGTGTTTTAAATCCGTGTGGATCAGGGCGGCATTTTAACTGACTGTGTTTTAAGTGTTTGAGTTGTATTTGCTTTCCCATCCATCCCATTCCTTTCTTTTGTGAATGCTGTTTGGAGTTGAAATATCATTCTTGGCACATCTAAACATGCCTTTGCTCACAAGAAAATATGTAATAATTGGCATGCATTATACTACAGCGTGTACATACAGGAAAATAAGCAAGAATACTTTAAAAGGGGTTGCCGATGTGTACTGGTTGCCAGCTGCACTGTTTCTACGCTGTATGAACAGTGTCTTTGTTCCACACAATTCCAACTTAACTTTTCTTCATTTGCAGTAACACAGGCAAAGTCTAGCATTTTGCTCTTTTCACTCTTATAATACTCTAAGTAACTCCAGAGATTCCATTTTTCTTTTAGAACCTACCCATTCAATCACAAATTCAATTTGCTGTGCGCTCTGCTGGCCAGTTTGATCAAACCCATGTAGATTTTGTGTTTAGTGGGTATGTGATGTGGCAGTACACCGAGTTTGCTAGGTATGCAAACATTAAGGTACCTAAATGACTCTCCTTTTGTAGCCATGTATGCAGGATGTCATGCTGGTTCCTACACAGTTGATACACTGGCATCCAACTTCAGTGCCGCTGCTGCTGAATCAAA
Organism: Semnornis frantzii; assembly: GCA_013399775.1. Taxonomy (NCBI): domain Eukaryota; kingdom Metazoa; phylum Chordata; class Aves; order Piciformes; family Ramphastidae; genus Semnornis; species Semnornis frantzii. Next base: position 7,338 of record VWYK01077092.1, read on the forward strand.
CCAAACCAAATATGTGAGTTGAGATACAAAAACGTTTGCTGGACTGAGCTATTTTCTGGTTTAGCTCTATGTATACCAGTGTCTTTCTTAGACATATTAGCCAGTGGAGGAAATAATCCTACCAATTGAAGTTGTTTTACAATGTTTACAATCAGATTTAAGTAAGAACCTCTGCAAGTTGAGCAGTCTCTTAAGGAACTATACAGTCATGTTTGAAGGTTCCTGTAAGGAAGGAAACATGCAGGGGTTTGATTTGAACTTCATTCTCTACAGCTCAGCCTACAGATAAGAGCACACACTTCTCTTTTTACATGATTGTATGTATATATATAAACCAGCTGCAACCTCAGCTTTGCTTTATGTCCAGTCCAGTTGGTTTTGATAGGGTGTAAATCAGCAAAGAATTTGGTTTCTCTCCTAGCTTTCGATAGGTGGTTGATTATATTAACATGCAGCATGGTTAGATCTCCATGTCTGATTTCACTGACTGCCGTGTGTTGATGTGGGCTCAAAACTAGCAAAGTAGGCAGAAAAGTCCTTGTTAACTTTGGTAAATATGACAAGTCTGTGACTTCCTACCACATTTCCTCTGTCATGCAAACAGCGGAGCAGATCCAGAAGCCAGTGTCTGACGTGACCAGCTGCCAGCTATTGGCTGCTCCATAGCAATTGTCCACAGACCAGTTCAAGTGCTAAAGCACAAACAGCATAAAGCATCCTCACAGGTTTGTTCCTGATTAGTTAAATAACAATGAGAAGGGGAAAAAAAAAATCAGAAAGAAACCAGAGGGATTCCAAAAATCTAAGTTTCTGAGAGAGGAAAGCTTTTGCTGCAGAGGTCTGGACGGACAGAAACACTTTGAGCCTTCTGTGAGTTTAGTGTAGCCAAAGAAAAAATCATGAACTAAACTAAAACCACAGGCTCTGACTACCTTGAAGATTTCAGGACTAGCTGATGGCAACTGCAAGCTTACTGATGAAGTGGGAAATGACTAAATGGGTTTACACTTCAGTAATGTCACTGTTAATGTGAAAAGTTGTATGGACCGTGTCACACAGCACAAACCAGCCAGAGAGGTCCCATGCACTGAGCGAACCAAGAGAGTTTGCCTGTCTGTACAGGGATTTTGTACCAATGCATCAGTTGCAGAATTTGGTATGGAAAAATATCACCTGAGCAGATCCCTAAATGAGCTCTCAGAAGGTTGTAGCTGCTGTGGAAAAAAATACATTTTTTCAGTAGTCAGTGTGTAGGTTTCAGAAGTTATGTCAGGATCATCAGTAAGAGTTGTATGTGATGACTGATGCTGGATTCATAGGCATGAAGTTTGAATGTTGTGTATGATTGCAGCACAGCTGCCTATGAAAGACTGCAATATCTAGGGAAGGTCATTCTAGAATGTGTTGTTCCAGTCTATGAAAATGCCAATGATTCTAGTTTGTTGTTTGAAGAAATAACTAATGTGTATCACAGAATCATAGCAGTTGGAAAAGACCTTCCAGATCATCAAGTCCAATTGTCAGCCTGATGCCACCATGGCCCTTAAACCATGCCCAAAAGTGTTGTGGTTTTTAACACCTCCAAGGACAGTGACTCCACCACCTCCCTGGGCTGCCTGTTCCAATGCCTGACCACTCCTTTGTAAAGAAATTTTTCCTAATATCCAACCTAAACCTCTCCTGGCACATTTTCAGGCCATTTCCTCTCATTCTATCACTTCATATTAGGGAGAATGGTCTGACCCCCACCTCATTCCAACCTCCTTTTAGGGAGTTGTACAGAGCAATGAAGTCTGCCCTCAGTCTCATCCTCTGCATACTGAACAATTCCAGTTCCCTCAGCCACTCCTTGTAAGGCATATGTGTGTTCTAGGGATTTTATTTAGGGATTTCTGAAATTTCCTTCATTATTCCAGAATTCTGTACACCCCAGAGTAGTCATTCAAAGCAAAAGAGACATTCTGCATACAGGCATCATGATATTTGGGCATAACGACATTCATTTTGACATAGAGACCTGGATGCAGATATCTTCAAATACGGTGGGTTGTTTGTTTGTTTGTTTGTTTGTTTTTTACTTGCCAAATGTTGCCTGTTTGATGAAAAAAGGACCAGGTTATGAGGACCAAATATTTCCTATGCAGAAAAATCTCTCATGCTTTAGTCAGATAATTAGAGGAGAACACTTGCTCTGAAGCAGTTTTCTTCTAAATCATTGGTGTACAACAACTGAAAATTCTCAGTGGCACTACCGAAACATATATGGATTAATTGGAAGACTTGAAAAGACTCTCATCTTTTCAAAGAGTTGCCATACTTCCATTATTGTTTAATAAAACAAAGACAAAAAGCTAGGTCAAACACTGGCTCTGTGTCTGCACTGCTAATGCTTCATCTCAGCTCCACATTGGGGCTGCTATTGCAAGATAGTTTTCTCCAAGACAGATCTGCTATAAAGGGGTTAACATTAAGCTTCAGGGGTATGCATTTGGGACCATGGATTAGTCCACAGCTTGCTTTTATTAATGAGCAGTTGAATACAATAGCCAAACAATTAATTTCTCCACAAAGGCAACGTTGGCTCATAGCGCAAGTCCTGGCACACTACTTCTACCAGTGAATTTGGAGCAGAAGGATGTTTTAATTCCTATCTGAATTGACAGCCAGCCGAAAACATCCAGATCAGAACAGATGTTTTGGCTTTGCATCATCTAATCTTTGCCAGCTGCCCAGAATAATGCCCCAATTCAAGCCTAATGTCTCTCTTGTAAATAGAGATCCTGGTAAAGGTATTAGAATTTGAGAAATTGTGCTTTGATTTAATTCAATCAATATCTTAAATTATATTAGAGGAAGACAAATTACTTCTTTTAGTTTGTTAATCTTTGGGGATGACAAAAGCGCTAAAAAAAATCATTATTCAATTGTCTTTTCATTTCCTGAAGTCTTTGATTTTGATATTTTATTCAGTTTACACCTACCTACGGGCTGCCTAGGGAGGTGATGGAGTCACCTTCCCTGGAGGTGTTTGAGGAGACTGGATGAGGCACTTAGTGCCGTGGTTTAGTTAGTTAGAAGGGTTAGGTGATAGGTTGGACTCGATGATCCTAGAGGTCTTTTCCAGCCTGGTTGATTCTGTGATTCTGAATCTACCTGTATTATCACACAGAGCATGGAATATCTGGTGCCTTCTTTTTAAAGTCTTCTTATAAAGTGCCTGCCTGCATTGCTCTTTGTACTCTCATTTCACTACCAAATGCTGTTTCCCTGACAGTGAATCATAAGATCTCAATCACCTTTAATAGCATCACAGTAATAATCACATTTCCTGCACTACCTTGCTTTAATGCAAAGTCTTCCTTCCAGCCTGGCAATGAGCTAATGATCTAACTCTGCAGTTAGCATTGCTTTCAGCAAGGGATTAAATCAGAAATCTTGGGAGTTCCCTTCTGGTCCCAAACACTCTAATCCTGGTGATTTTTGTAGATGTGAGCTGATGAACCGTAGCATGCTTCCTTTTTCTTCTGCTAAGGCTAAACTAATGGCTTGGATGGTATCATGCAAAAAGCAATAATATGGTTTATATAATAACATGGTATGCTGCACCAGTTATCCTGTAGCTCTAAAGTCTAGAAGTGCTGATATATTTAAGTGAAGCTTCATGTTGAAAAGATAAGTCCACAGGAAGCCATACTTCCCACCTTATATTTGCAAAACCTTTAGTATATAGAGTACTATCCCTAAGGTTGGAGCAAGGTGGAGGGCAGTCTCTTCTCACCTGTAACAAGTGATAGAATGAAAGAAAACAGTCTCAGGTTGTAGCAATGGAAACTCAGGTTGGATATTTAACAGAAAGGGTTGTCAGGCATTGGAACGGGCTGCCCAGGGAGATGGTGGAGTCACCATTGCTGGAGGTCTTTAAGAAGGTTGGATGTGGCACTTGGTGGCATAGTTTAGCTGATGTCATGGTGTTAGGTTATAGGTTGGACTTGATGATCTCAGAGGTCTTTTCCAGCCTTAATGATTCTGTGATTCTGTAGTTGTTAGACATTGGAACAGGCTGCCCAGGGAGGTGGTGCAGTCACCATCCCTAGAGGCATTTCAAAGCACATGGATGTGGTGTTGAGGGATGTGTAGCTTAGCAGTAGTGGTGGGATTGTGAGCTCTAGGCAAGCAGTTGGAGTTGATGATCTCAAAAGTGCTTTCCAACCCCAACATTTCTGCGAATAGATTGAGTAGTACATTACAGGTGCACAGGAACTGGATAAAACTGTGATCAAACCAATACTCTTCACCCCAAAGACCTCACCAGCTCCTGTGTAGATCAGCTGGGTGTAACCCATCCATGTATGCTTTGACAACATTTCTTTGGGTGATTTTAGTGTAGAAAACCAAAGCATATTAGACTTTGAGTGCATTCCTCCTTTCACATATCTGGCTGAAACAAGTTATTCCTTACCAAGAACAAGTGAATGAAATCATTGCATCATCTTATAGGGCATCATCTGGGCTTCCTTTAGGTTAACTAACTGTTCATATTTTCTCAGTACTGAGAGTAACTCCATGGCAGACACAACATCATAGAATGATAGAATGGCTTGGGTTGGAAGAGACCTCCAAAGGTCATCTAGTCCATCCCCTTCTGCAGTAAGCAAGGGCATCCTCAGCTACATCAGGTTGCCCAAAGCCTGTTCCAGTGCTCCACTACCCTCATGGTAAAGAACTTGTTCTTAACATCCAATCTAAATTTACTTTTCTCTGATTTCAAACCACTGCTCCTCATTCTATCACTACAGACCTTTGTAAACAGTCTCTTTCCAGCCTTCTTGTAGGCCACCTTCAGGTACTGGAAAGCTACTATTCGGTCTCCCCAGAGGCTTCTCTTCTCCGGGATGAACAACCCCAGCTCCCTCAGCCTGTCCTCACAGGAGAGGTGTTTCAGTAGTTGGTCCTGAGCTCTCTACTTCAGAGCATTTTTTGTAATTTTGTAAGGGTGCCACAGGCTTTGCAATGTAGTTGCTGATCAAAGCCTGCCTTTAGCAAATTGGGGGAATGGCTTTAAGATGGAAGAGGATGCATCTAGACAGGATATTAGCAATAAATTCTTTACAATGAGGGTGGTGATACACTGGAACAGGTTGTGGATGCCCCCTGCCCTGTTCAAGGCCTTGAGCACCTGGGTCTAGTGGAAGGTGTCTGCCCATGTTGGGGTGGCAGGGTGGAACTAGATGATCTTTAAGGTCCCTTTGAACCCAGATCATTTTATTATTCTATGAAATTCTTTACCTAAAGCTCACGGGTAGTGTTCAGTTGGCTGGTCATGGATTCACATCTATCCATGTATCTGTGCACTTCAGCATGTCAGAAAATACATATTCTGCATTTAAAACAAATGGATGGGAAGCTGACATTAGGAAAGGAAGGATTTAGCTCTGCTCCAGGGGTGAGTGTTCAGTTCTTTCTCACCTTACCTTTTTGACCAGAGACATTGCCTGGTCTTGCAGCACAAAATGTTAACAGCTCCAATCAGATTGGGAGACCAAATTATTTTTTTAATTGCACTATCATGCAATGTCAGATTACATGGAAGCACTATTTCATTTGATGTGAATCTCTCAAGTGGGATCCTTCCTAGGAAAAGGAAAGGCTGGATACTCAAAGCTGGGGGAGCTGCATTCCCATCTTAGCTGTTAGCTCCCAAGTTAGCTGGTGAACCTGCCCCAGGCTGAAATGGCTGGGAAACATAGAATCATAGAA